>BQKN01064481.1:205739-219640 GCA_022839385.1 Asparagus kiusianus | reverse complement strand
TCACCAAAAAAAGGGATAAAGTTTCCACCTAACATTGCAAACTTTTTCGATTTATAAAAAAAAGTTAGTCCAATTTTAATTAGATGATCCAAATTTAGTTTATCAGAAGAGGCAGAATATTTACTTTTACTATAGTGGGTATTTAGATCATTCCACATTTCGAAGGTAATGACACCATTCGGATTTACATGAAAAGTGTAAGATCGGTTGGGGGGGGGGGGGGGGGGCGTTGGGAAATCCTAATTTGAGGGGTTAAAAATAATTTTATTTACGTCCTCCAATTTTTGTATTTATAAATTGAACGTTAATTGATCCACTTTGCTCTAATATCATCCTCGTTCATGTCACAAATAAAAAGAGATAAAGTTTTCATCTAACACCCTAAAATTTTTTATTCGTAAATTGAAAATAAGTCCAAATTTAATTAGATAATACAAATTCAATTTATTGAGAGATTTATGTTTACTGTAGTGGAAATTTAAATTATTTTGTATTTTGAAGTAACATCATCAATGGGATCTACCAAGAAAAGTATAAGATTAGGGAGGTTTTATGAAAAATCCCATATTTGAGGGGGTTAACTTTAATTTTTAAACTTGAGGGGGGTTATTATGACACCCCCAAAACTAAGGGAGTTTCTTCGAATTAAAGTAGTTAAGATGGTTTTTCTAAGCACCATAAATGGCTCAGCATATCCTTCTACTGTGTGGGCGATATTATTAACCGAAATGTGTCTCAAGGTAATTTCGCATTTTAAAGTAACAATGTCGGTGGCTTTGCTAGGAAAAGTGTAAAGGTCCAGCAAGATTATTGCAATATATTTTATGGTAGACATAAACTATTTCACAACTGAGTTATAATAAGGAAATAAATCAAAAAGAAACAATATATTGTGATATTTGATCACGTGCAATGCGTCCCATCTAGATATGACAGAGAGACAAACTCCGTTAGATATTACACAATATATGAGTGGTAATAAAAAAAGGTTAAAAATAATATTACTGGCAACTAACGGGCCTTAAACAGATGTTAAGAACCAATACACAATCTAAGTGACTACCCGCATGTAATACGGTAGAGTTCTCTCGTAGTATATAGGGAAGTAATTGGCCTTAATAGAGTTTAAGAATCAATTTTATCCCAAAAGCTTAATTAAACTATTACATATTAACTCCAATTCTATTTAAACCTGTTATTTATTACCCTTTTTTGTTAGGATTTTGTCTTTGATTCTTTGTGTAACTTCATGAGAATTAGATATGGTTAGAGTTCTATCATGATTAGGAGTTTGGGTTCTATCATGATTAGGAGTTTGAGTTTTATCATGATTAGGAGTTTGAATCTTATTCTAATTAGGAAGTTGGGCTAGAGATAGGGTTTTGGTTTCCCTATATATATATTCTTCTATTGGTGGAGGAAAAACCATGAAGAAAAAGTAGAGATGTAGTAGATGAGAGAGAGAGGGTTTCGTAGTCTTTATCCGTGCAAAAGATTATAAGGAGTGAGCTTTGGAGAGAATATGAGAGTTGATTATGTATGTGAGGTTGAGAGATTGAGAGACGAGAGTTGAGTGGTTCATCTTGTAGTTCTCCCTGATACATAGTGAATTTCTCGTATTGTTGCCCCGTGGACGTAGGTCAAAGTTAGTCGACTGAACCACGTAAATCTCGGTGTTCTTTCATCTTGATTGTGGTTGTTCTATCTTATTGATTGGGGTTTGCTTCCGAGTTGCGCATATCGTGGTAGGCAGGGAGACTGAAATTCCCCAACAAGTGGTATCAGAGCGAAGATGATGGATCCGGTAGCGAGTTCACAAGATAGAAGACGACACCGTGCAAGATTGAAAATCAGCATTACAAGAATCAAGATGAAAAGAAATAGGGAAAAAATACTGTAGCAGCAGTACTGTAGCAGAACACTATAGCACGCCTGGCACCTGTTCACGTGGGGATCCGACGGTCCAGATTGATTTGTTAGCCGATTGAGGATTTGGAGGCGGATTTTGGTGATCCAGGAGTCGTTCCTAGGGTTTTTCGACGTGCTGAATTTGTTTTTGGCATCGGTTTCATCAAATTCAAACTCTACGATGACTCATTTGAATTTTGATTAGAGAATGATGACTTCTTCGGGTCCGAAGTTTGATATTCCGCTATTTAACGGTAAGACAAATCTGATGGTAGATAAGGAGCAGGAGTTGGTTGGTGTGTATACTTGAGGAGGACAGTGCCAAATTAGGTGGAGCTTGCAAGCGGGCACGACCGAGTGACACACATGGAGATGAAGATGGTGGCGTTGGACTTGAAGACGATGAGCGCTCATATTCAGTCTAAGCCAAGTGATGGAGCAGATAAAGGCATCCAGCTCGTAGTGTAGAGTAGGAGAGGTGCACCGATATGATTTGAGATGAGCGATGCAGGTGGAGCACAAGGACAACAAGAGAGGTGGAGGTGCCACGACGAAGCAGAAGATAGTGAGGATCATGAAGGCGCATCCAATTGGGAGTGCAGGTATTCTGATTTGAAGTGCGAAAGAAATAGAAGACTCTAGCGTGAGAGACAAAGTTTCGAGATGACGATGATATATCTTCAAGGGAGTTTGGGAATCAAATCCAATGTGAAGATTGTTGGGATTTTGTCTTTGATTCTTTGTGTAACTTCATGAGAATTAGATAGGGTTAGAGTTCTATCATGATTAGGAGTTTGGGTTCTATCATGATTAGGAGTTTGAGTTCTATCATGATTAGGAGTTTGAGTCTTATCATGATTAGGAGTTTGAATCTTATTCTAATTAGGAAGTTAGGCTAGAGATAGGGTTTTGATTTCCCTATATATATTCTTCTATTGGTGGAGGAAAAACCATGAAGAAAAAGTAGAGATGTAGTAGATGAGAGAGAGAGAGAGAGAGAGAGAGAGAGAGAGAGAGGGTTTCGTAGTATTTATCCGTGCAAAAGATTACAAGGAGTGAGCTTTGGAGAGAATATGATAGTTGATTATGTATGTGAGGTTGAGAGATTGAGAGATGAGAGTTGAGTGGTTCCTCTTGTAGTTCTCCCTGATACACAGTGAATTTCTCGTATTGTTGCCCCGTGGACGTAGGTCGAAGTTAGTCGACCGAACCACGTAAATCTCGGTGTTCTTTTTCTTGATTGTGGTTGTTCTATCTTATTGATTGGGGTTGGCTTCCGAGTTACGCATATCGTGATAGGCGGAGAGACTGAAATTCCCTAACATTTTCAACGTGGGACGGTACTCAGACTTGAATATCAACATCTTTTAGATGATTGTCACGATGGACAATAGTTTCTGTACGAGAATAAATTTTACTTTTTGCGAACATGCAGTAGGAGATATAAAAACCAAAATACATTTTGCGCATGTATGCATACCAAAAGGAAATAATCAAAAGCAATGTAATATTAAATGGTAAAATGAATATTCTTGCTGTCGTAAAGGGGACTCTCTTCATATGTCAGCTTTACAGAACATAGATTAATGTATCAAATGGTTAAAATGATAATTTCGGTGCAGCCGTTAGATATTAATACCTTTGAAACAAGTCAAACTACTCTCTCGATCATAAATTAAAGTTGGAATCTTTCTCTCTTTTGCTCGAGGATTTTATCTTGTTGAGTATATCAACCCATGCTGAGTGATCTTGCTGATAGTGATGTAGCGACTAAAGAAAGGCTGCTGCATTATATTGTATACAATGGATTTGAGATTCAGCCATGTATACAGGTAACTTGTCTCTGGTCCCTTCAACCTCAAATAAATTTATTTTAACTGCCTCATATTTGATGCAAGGGTTTGTTTGATATTAGTCCCCCACATCTTCAATATTTTGAATTATTCCCCCAAATCTTCATATTTTGAAATTTCCCCCAATGTGTTAGATATTAAAATTTGTCCCTCTAATTTCATAGTTTGCACCAGGTTCAAAGATTGGGGGGACTAATTTCAAAACACTTCAACATTATTTGGAGGTCTAATTTTAAAATATGAAGATTGGGGATTAATTTCAAATACTCAAAAATTTTGGGGACTGACTTTAAAACACTTAAACATATTTGGAGGACTAATTCAAAATATAAAGATGTGGGGATTAATTTCCAATACTAAAAGATTTGGGGGACTAATTCAAAATATGAAGATTTAGGATATCGAAAAACCCCAAGAAGCAAAACCCCAAAAGAAAAAGGTCAGAATGAAAACTAGAAATACGCTGTGACTCAAAACTAGGGTTGTGAGAAAATTTTGTCCTCGTCTTCAAACATAGGATATCCACAAGTCAAAGTGGCAATTAATGGACCAAGTTTTGATCGGATAAATATCACATATCTGTATCAAAATCAGATAAGTTCTACTATAATACCTTTTAATTAAATTTTGATATGTATGAAAAATGTGAAGTTTATTGCTAAACTTCTATGAAGAGCTGTTCTTAGTCGGCATGATTATCAAATTTGTCGCAGTTATAGTGGCTATGAGAATTGAGTATTGCATTGATATGTGAGAAAGTTTGTAGACTCCATTGATTTCGATCTAGGGGACCATAATCTATACAACATATCTCATTGGATACATACTCATATGACATATATTATCGGCACAAGAATTAAACAGATAGAAGTCCTTGCAATCAATTTGCAGAAGCCTAATCATATGTTTTGAAGGAGCAATACTAAGGAGCAAGTGGGGCAAGAGAAATACAACCTGCTTGCAGATCATTCAATGCTCAATATAAAACTTTCCTACTCAAGTGAATTAATTATTAAAAAAATGGGGATAAAATGTTTCTACCCTTGTAACCAGCTTAGTTATGCCTACCAGTAAAACGATTTTGTTTACCCCTCTTCTAAAGATAAATAAGATTAACTGTTGTCATTTAGAAAATTTGTGGCATCCTATTGATCTCTTGTAGGTCTCATGAGATATTATCTTACCATTCTTATATTATAAAATGTAGCTCTTCCATCATATTGTTCATCTTTCTGGACTCATTTTAAGAAAATACTTTGACTGTTACCCAAGCGCTCTCTCCCAACGCAGAGTTTTCTAGGAGAGAAGCATTCAATCCCCTCAAGAATCCAGTGAGAACTTGTAAAAAGTTCTAATTATTAATATTATGATTGTTGACCTAAGCCCAAAGCCGAACAGACCCATTTATATTTTACATTTTAACACTTGGATCAAAACAGCCCGTTCAAGCTAATAGCCAACTTTGCCATTTGTACTTGGGCCAACACCTTTTAGGCTTTTAATAAGCCCAATGCACGCATTAAACTTTTAAATAATTAGCAAAACTATAGGCTTATGTCTTTGGGAAAGCGTTGTTATTTTAGTTTAAAAACATCTTAATATATCACCCTAAACTTACACAAGGCACAGTGGCAATTTTTTAAAAATTCATCTCACCATTGTAGGTGCCCACTGAGAGTAATAATGTTTAATATATACAAATATTAAGGGTGAAACATTCTTTAGAAATAATAGATAAGATATTCAAATTATTTCTTATTTAGAAAAAGTCAAAAAATTCTTTTAGACAATGTACAACTTACCATGTGGAGTCTCCATAGGCCCCCATTCCGAAAACTATATATATATATATATGGAAAATTACTTCCAAGCCTAAAATTTTAAAAATCAGTATGACTCAGCCCCTCCTACTTTTACCTATGTGCTGCACCCCCTAATTTTTGAAAATTTTGTACCCCAGCCCCTCCAGCTCACCTTTCCCCAAGTTTCAATGCATTTTACATCAAAATCCCAACTTTACCCTCAACAGCCTTCATTCTTTCTTCTTCTCCTCCTCCACTCCCCTTATGCCCCCTCCCTGAACTCTCGCTCCTCCTCTCCTCCTCCTCTTCCTCTCCGATCCCATGGCGGCGCCGGTTCCCTCTCCCGCGTCGATAACGACATCGCTGACGACTCCGCCGTCGTTCTCAGCTACAAACATCAGCAACGACATCGACGACGAAGACATATCCCCGGCAACGAAGCCGACAACTCCCCAACCCACTCCAGATCCAACTCCTATAAGCACACAATAGCCCCTTTCCCTATCCAAGCCAAGTCCAGCCAACCTTAGCCCCAACCTCGTTGATTTATCACCGCCATCACAAGACACTCCACCCAAATGCACGCCACATGTTCGATCTAATGACTGAACACCACGCCTAACCCTTGCACCTCCCAATCTTTGAAATGTCACATCTGCCTTCAGCCGATGCTCCGCCTCCAACGTTACACCACCCATACCGTGTTACGAAGCCTTCCTACCCCAATGGTGCACCACCTACACCGCAGACTTACGCAGAGGTGGCGACCATCAGGTCGGCGATGGTGAACAAGTTGAATGAGATGGGGGCGACGACGCTATTCATTGTGGTGGAGAAGGGGTATTTGGATATTGTGGTGGAGTTGTTGAGGTACATGTATATAGAGAGCTTGGCGAGGAGGAATGGGTTAGGGTTTGATTTGGTTGATCGTCAAAATAATTGAAAGTGGGTTGTGTTTGTGTTTGTGTGTGTGAGTTTGTTTGTGCCGCAATTGTTGTAGGATTTTGGTGTGTGTGTGAAGCGTTGAATTTTATCTACTATCCAACTCAGTGAAGAAAATGGCGATGAGGATGAAGTCAAAGGGCGGTAGATGAGGCTTATCGGGTTATTGGGTTTCGAATCTGTGTCGGATGGTATATCGGACTCGGAGATGGCCGGCGATCGACAGTAGAGGGTGGGGCCCATCGCTGGAGCAGGATAGTTGGAGAGATGAGGAGGGGCAAAGGGAAGAGCGGCGGCGGTGGAGGCGGATGTGAAATACTTTTGTAACAAACCGGTCGCCACAACCGAGCAACTTGCAACGAACCGATCATCGATTAATATGAGTTACGGATGTGAAACACTTTTGTATGTATGAACTGAAAAACTTTTGGGTGTATGTAATAGCTAAATGCTTTTGTATGTATGTAGTAGCTGTGTATATGAACTGAAATACTTTTGTAGGGATGTGAACTATAATGCAAATGTTATATAAAATTGATGCACAAATTTGTCCTATTAACTATTAAAATACTTATATATGTCATTAACTATTGAAATGCTTTTGTTAGCTTGTTAAGTTACTCTGTTAGATTGTTAAGTTACCAAGGTAATATGTTAACTTTTCTTGGTAGCTTGTTAAGTTACACATGTAACATGTTAACTTTCGCAGGTAGATTGTTAAGCTACACAGATAACATGTTAACTGTTTTTGTTAACTTGTTAAGTTACACAGATAACATGTTAACTTTTCTTGGTATCTTGTTAAGTTACACAGATAACATGTTAACTTTCGCAGTTAGATTGTTAAGTTACACAGATAACTTATTATCTTTCTTTGTTAACTTGTTAAGTTACACAGGTAACATGTTAACTTTTCTTGGTAGCTTATTAAGTTACACAAATAACATAAGTATATGCACACCTACAAAAAATGTGAACGTTGAGGATTTATATATGTCAATAGCTGTGTATATTTGTCCTATTAACTATTAAAATACTTATTTATGTCTTTAGTTATGTATATGAACGTTGAGGTTTTACCTGTTAACTATAATATATAGCAAGTTAACCTGATATAGTATATACTTACGCACAGCAGAATGAGGTTAACTATAATCCATTACATGTTAACTATAGTTGATTAGCTGTTAACTCTTACATGTAATTTGTTAACTATAATAAATATCTTGTTAACTCTTAATCCATAAGTTAACATGTTAACGATAAGTATATGTCAACCTATAAAGTAGTTCTGTAGTTGTATCACATTATACCCAGATATGGTTAACATGTTAACTATAATTTATGTATAGATTATAGTTTGTATAGATTATAGTTAACAAGTAAATCCTCAACGTTCATATACACAGCTAATGATATAAATAAGTATTTTAATAGTTAATAGGACAAATATACACAACTATTAACATATATAAATCCTCAACGTTCACATTTTTTGTAAGTGGGCATATACTTATGTTATCTGAGTAGCTTAACAAGCGAACAAATAAAGTTAATATGTTATCTGTGTAACTTAACAAGTTACCAAGGAAAGTTAACATGTTATATGTGTAGCTTAACAATCTAACTGTGAAAGTTAACATGTTACATGTGTAATTTAACAGGTTAACAAAAAAGTTAACAAGTTATCTGTATAACTTAACAATCTAACTGCGAAAGTTAACATGTTATCTGTGTAGCTTAACAATCTACCTACGAAAGTTAACATGTTATCTGTGTAACTTAACAAGCTATAAAGAAAAGTTAACATGTTATATGTGTAACTTAACAATCTAACAGAGTAACTTAACAAGGTAACAAAAGTATTTCAATAGTTAATGACATATATAAGTATTTCAATAGTTAATAGGACAAAATTGTGCATCAATTTTATATAACATTTGCATTATAGTTCACATCCCTACAAAAGTATTTCAGTTCATATACACAGCTACTACATACATACAAAAGTATTTAGCTATTACATACACCTAAAAGTATTTCAGTTCATACATACAAAAGTGTTTCACATCCGCAACTCATATTAATCGGCGATTGGTTAGTTGCAAGTTGCTCGGTTGTGGCGATCGGTTCATTACAAAAGTGTTTCACATCCGCTTCCACCGCTGCCGCTCTTCCCTTTGCCCCTCCTCATCCCTCTAACTATCCTGCTCTAGCAGCGGGCCTGTAGGCTGTCTAAAAATCATAATAGATAGCTGATCCCCCATCAAACACCAATGATGGAAGTTACAATCTGATGACTTCCAGAAGGCTATAATTTAAAAACTTTCATGTAGATCGATGAATGTTACAATCTGAAGACCTTCAAAATAGCTGATGAAAGCTCTAATCAAATAGTCTTCACAATCAACATCGGGAGTTATAATCTGACGATTCTCATATTTTTAAGGAGCCAAGACGAAGATTACAAGATGACGGTCTTTGTAGCGCTCTAGCAAAAGAGACTTCAAGTTAATGGTCTCTTCAAATCAAGACGCAGAACTCGCCTATGCGTCTCAAACTCAAAACGCAGAGGTCATCCCTGTGTTACAACCTCAAAATGCAGAGGTCATGCCCACGTTTTAGAGTCAAAACATAGAGGTCCTCCCTGCGTTACAACCTCAAAACGCAGAGGTCATCCTTGTGTTACAACCTAAAACGCAGAGGTCATGCCCACATTTTAGAGTCAAAACGCAGAGGTCATCCCCAGTGCTCCAGTTAAAAACGCAGAGTTCGTGGACTCAAAACGCAGAGTTCATCTCTGTGTTTCAGATTTACAACGCAGTGCGACCTGTGCGTTCAGCCACCAAAATAGGCCAAACTCTGCGTTTCAAGTCTAAAACGCAGAGTTCGGGCCCAGAACGCCCAAACTTGCATTTGACTCGTTCAAAGTAAGAACTGAACGATTTCAAAACCATTTTTCTCACGATTTAGAGAGCTGTTTAAGGGGGCGGTTACACCCCATTCAGGCCCACTTAGGAGCGAATTAAGGGGGCGGTTATACCCCTTAATCCCCTATAAATATGGGTAAACTCAATTGAGTTCAATTGGTCTTTTTGGGGGCTGGCAGATTGCTCTCGGATTGATCTCTTTTGGCCTTAGAGCTTGGCAAAAAAGAAGAGATCTTCGCTAGCTTTTTTGGGGGCTGACAGATTATCTTTGGATCCTTGAAAATTTTCGGATCTGAGGAGCAGCAAAGGGCACCTCCTCTTTGATCCTTCGATCTTGGGGGCTTGGCAGCAAAGAAGATCCTTCATCCTTCGGTTGGAGCTTTGGAGATCGGTAATAGGAGCTTATTCATCCTTGGCTTATAACCGACTTTCAGTTAAATCAACTCTTTTATAGAGTTTCAAACTCGTTTAGAGTTATCATTCATCAAGAGTTTCAAGCTTGCCATGCCAATTCTCTACAGCATCAAATCGTGAGGAGGAGATACTGTTCCAGTGAATCAAGATGTACGGATCGTCAATGAGAAGCAAACTCGACGTGAGCATTCGAGGGAGGCATCTCATCGCTACCGTGAAGAACCCAGATTTAAACAAATGGGAGAATTCAGATCAATTCTCCTCTCTTTTGTAATCGTAATTCAAATTGTAATTAAGATCGAGAGAATATAAGTCAATTTTCTTTCATTTTATTTACTACAAATTTTCCACCAAACAGGGCCCTACCCTTTACTGTCGATCGCCGGCCATCCCCGAGTTTGATATACCATCCGACACAGATCCGAAACCTAATATCCCGGTAAGCCTCCCTTTGAGTTCATCCTCATCGCTATTTTCTTCACTGAGTTGGATAGTAGATAAAATTCAACGCTTCACACACACACCAAAATCCTACAACAATTGCGGCACAAACAAACTCACACATACAAACACAAACACAAACACAACTGTAAGCTGTCTAAAAATCACAATAGATAGCTGATTCCCCATCAAACACCGATGATGGAAGTTACAATCTGACGACTTCTAGAAGGCTACAATTTAAAGACTTTCATGTAGATTGCTGAAGGTTACAATCTGACGACTTTCACGACAACTGATGGAAGCTCTAATTAACAGCCTTCATAATCAACATCAGGAGTTATAATCTGACGACTCTTACATATCAAAAAGCTAAAGCAAAGATTACAAAACAATAATCTTTGTAACATTCTGACAGAAAGAGACTATAAATCGACGGTCTCTTCAAACTAAGACGCGGAAGTCCTCCCCGCATACCAACATCAAGACGCACCGCGTTCACAGCCGCGGACGCAGCTCAGATCCAGCTGCCAACGCTGCCAACCCAGCTTCCAAATTGTTACAAACGCAACTCACGTTCAGCTCCCAACACTGCCAACGTAGCTTCCAAATTGTTGCAAACGTAGCTCAGATCCAGCTGCCAACGTAGCTCATATTCGATCGCAAACGTAGTCTCTGAAAGCTGCCAACGCAGCTTCCAAATCGCTACAAACGCAACTTCCAATTGCTGCAAATGAGCTTCCAGACGCTACGTCAAAGCTTCCAGAGGCTGCGTTCAAGCTTCCAGACACTGTGTTTAAACGCAGAATTCATGTCAGAACGCGGATTTTGCATTTGAATCGTTCAAACACGAGCTGAATGGTTTCAAAACCGTTTCCCACGATCTGAGGGGATCACAACTCCACTTAGGAGTGATTTAAGGGGGTGGTTACATCCCATTAGCCCTACTTAGGAGCGAATTAAGGGGGGCGGTTACACCCCTTAATCCCTTATAAATAACTAAGAAATCAGCTTAGTTCGGATCCTTCTCTTTGGCAGCAAAGAAGAGATGTTGGGAGGATTTTGGAGGATCTGGAGAGAGGGTAGGGTTTTGGAGATTGGACTAAGATCGGATCTTTGGAGATTGGATCACCCATAGGATCAGCAAAAGGGACATTCTGGGAGATAAGAAGATCTTGAAGCATTCCTCTGCAGTCAAGAGTTCAAATATTTGGCTTATTAACCGATCATTCGGTTTTCAATAATTTTGTTTAACAGAATTCCAACTCATTCTGAGTTACAAAACTCGTTAAGAGTTCTTAATCCAACTCATCACATAAATCAGTTGTTCCAGTGAATTGAGACGGTTGGATCGTCAACGAGAAGCAAACTTGACGCAAGCATTCGAGGGAGGCATCTCATCGCTACCGTGAAGAATCTAGAATTAAACAAAGGAGAGAATCTAGATCATTCTCCTCTCTTTTATAATTAGGAAATCTAAATTGTAATTGAGATCGAGAGAATACAAATCAAATTTCTTTCATTTTAGTTACTACAAATTTTCCACAAACAACAAACCACTTTCAATTATTTTGACGATCAACCAAATCAAACCCTAACCCATTCCTCCTTGCCAAGCTCTCTATATACATGTACCTCAACAACTCCACTACAATATCCAAATACCCCTTCTCCATCACAATGAATAGCGTCGTCACCCCCATCTCATTCAACTCGTTCACCATCGCCGACCTGATGGTCGCCACCTCTGCGTCAAAGTCTACGGTGTAGGTGGTGCACCATTAGGGTAGGAAGGCTTCGTAACATGATATGGGTGATGTAACGTTGGAGGCAGAGCATCGGCTGAAGGCTGATGTGACATTTTAAAGATTAGGAGGTGCAAGGGTTGGGCGTGGTGTTCAGTCAGTAGGTCAAACATGTGGCGTGCATTTGGGCGGAGTGTATTGTGATGGCGGTGATAAATCAACGAGGTTGGGGCTAAGGTTGGCCGGACTTGGCTTGGATAGGAAAAGGGGCAATTGTGTGCTTATAGGAGTTGGATCTAGAGTGGGTTGCGGAGTTGCCGGCTTCGTTGCCGGGGATATGTCTTCGTAGTCGGTGTCGTTGTTGATGTCCCTAGCTGAGAACGGCGGCGGAGTCATCGGTGATGTTTTCATCGTCCATTAGAAAAACCCCAACAAGCGGTGGATCTCAGAGCGGGAGAGGGAGCCGGCGCCGCCACGGGATCAGAGAGGAGGAGGAAGATAATGGTCCCACCATCCTTTAAGGACACCAGTAAAGCCACAAGTTATAAATGAGGCTATCATTCTTTCACTATTACCATTCTATTTACAGATGGTTCCATACATAAGCATTCGATGTATAACCAAATTTATTTGGGTATCTGATAACCCATCTATATTCCATTCGTAGATATTTCTACCATTATATTCTGCCTGTAGATATGCATCATTTTCCTCAAAAAGAACATCTGCTGGAGTAGGTCTTTTATAATAATATCTTTCCAGCCTTTTCTTTGGATGGCTTTTCAACTTATTAATTTCTGTAAAATTATTTTCTACAGCAAGAATTTCTGTTGATGATATATCGTCAGAACTGTCTGTATTAGACGAATTCGCTTCTTCAGATATAACTGTAGAAGAGGATGGTAACACTGTATCAAGTGTATGAATTCTAGCAGAAGTTAATATTTTAGCTAGACTTTCTATTACTTTGGGTGTAATCTCTGTATCCTTTTTGAAACCCGATATATCTATTGGAGGTTTTATATTTGTTTTTTCTATCTTTCTTTGAGAAAGATTTGATTTTTCTAATAATCTTAAAGAAGGTATGACTTCTGTTATTTTAGATATTAATTTATCTAAAACTTCTTCAACTCTTATAAGTTGTTCACCTATAGATTTTAAATAGATGTTTGTATAGTTATTTTGCTTAACTATTTTACTTAATTCTTTCATGGGTTCTTCATTGAACTCATTAGGCTTTATAAAAGCCATTGCCTCTATTTGAGAGGGAGCTACGTCTTTTAGGATGATAGGGTCTATGGGTGGATTAATTGATCTAATTATTTTACCTGTAGAGGTTTTCCATTGTTTTATATGTTCTTCTAAAACACTTATTTTATTACTTTGTTTAAGAACATATCTTTTTAAAAACCATGGAACAAAAAATTTAATTTCTTGTTTATATTCAAGTTCTATATAATAGTTCTCGACCCACTTTAATTGGTCTTTTTTCGAAAAAATTTTAAAAAACCAATTTCGAAAATCTTTATTTTTATCAAGGTAAAATTCTGTATTAAGAATTTCCCTTATAGGACTTCCTTTTTCAAAATTCATCACTTCATTCTAAAACTCATTTCCGTATTAGGAGGAGAAGCTTTATCTTTATATAAAGCATGCGGAATATTATTATCGGATATATTTATCCCTTGCACAGAACTGGTTCTATAAGATCCAGATCTAGAGAAAGAATTTCTAGTAGATGCTACATCAGATATTCTGATAGTTCTTGAAGGATTAAATGTTATTTTAACCTCTCCATCAGTGGTTTGGACCCAAATTCCAATTTTGACCTTATAGGTCAAGAAGAAGTTAATAGGAGTCATACTC
>BQKN01064481.1:160053-193246 GCA_022839385.1 Asparagus kiusianus | reverse complement strand
ACACACACACACACACACACACACACACACACACACACACACACACATATATATATATATATATATATATATATATATATAACATATCACAATACGTATACATAACATATAGTATTCACGTAAATACTTTAAATCAATACAAAATAATTGTCATAATTTTTTTTTGAAATTTTGAGATATACGAACATATCGTCCTCACTCATTCTAGGAATTCCTAGCGGACTCTATACATGAATCCTAGAAAACTCTATCCTAGCTCCACAATTTAACACAAGAATGATCTTAAAGATGCTGGAACTAGAGCTCTGATACCAACTGTGACGCCCCAGGGTTCACACAAGACTGCAGTCCAAGGTAAAACCCGGATTGTCAAACCTACCAAGCACCAAACACCATGCTACGACATGTTTCACCATCACAGTCACTATCTCTCTAGTGGAAACAACAAATAGGTGAAGGTACAAAACAGACAAATAATAGAAGTAGTATAAAATCAGATATGCACAGAAGAAGTATATCAATAAATAAGCCTAACTAAAATGGAATAAAAATATCTCTAAGTCTGAAATACATCTCAACACAATGAGTCAAATGAAACCTCACTAGGGCACTCAGCCTCTACAAAATGACTATAACTCTAAAGTTTGAACAATGAACATAACTATACACAGGAGCTTCAGCTACTAAGACTATGCGACAATGACTATGCTAGAACTCCGTCATCCTGCGGCTCTCCGAAACTCTGATTTGCCTGAAAGAGACAATTTAAACACAAAGAACAACAACAAGAGCGTCAGAGCGCTACAGCAAGATCACCTCCATCCGTCCCCAGGGGAAGGGCTGCTAGATGGAGTGGAGTCTCTATCTATTAAGCATAGTCTACCTATATTATTTTCCCCGTATCTAATGGAGTTAATATTAGACACCTACAAGACGAGACGTAGTATGCTGAGCGAAATAATCCAAACAAGAAAACCCTCATATATATACCATATGTCTCAAATTGTAGATCCCTAAATACCAATCTAACTCTATGAATGAAAACAACACTCAAAAGAAATCCTCTAAGCCTAAACCATATAGGACCAATGTAAAAATCTCGAACTACTTCTTAAGTTGTTGGCGCAATAATAAGAGAATATCATCCAACTCAACAATCACCATAGGCCACATCCTGTATGCCACAAATCAAAGAATGTACCCTACTCATGGGTAATTTAACATAGGAGTAACTACAACTGATAATACATATATGTGTACATCTTCTTGTGCAATAGCGATACTCTTGTAATATTCTTACTCAATCGCTCTGTGGTAATAGGTTTTGTGTTTCTATTCCGGATACATGAAATGACGATACTTTGGTAATACTCTTACTCAATCGTCCTGTGGCAAATAGGTTTTATCCCCTATTTCTGGAGGATGCATCCAGATGATCGTACAACGGAGTATAGAAATATCAGCCAAATCTGAAAAAACCCCCGATCATCTTCGAGTATTGGTACAGCCGCGGTCTCATTGCAGGAAACATCCAATACTCCTAGTGTGGTACAGCCGCGGTCTCATTATGGGGAAACATCCACACCGAGCATCCATAACTGATGAATAATACTTTATTATATGTTATTATACTTTCATCAACTCAACGTGTATCAGAAATCTCAACAGTGCATGTTAACACAACATATTTAAACTAAGTGTATGTGCACATATCTCGGTGTGCGTGTCCATAACTGGTGTTCACCATCATCTCAGGTATTAAAAAACTCTTAATTATTATAATATAACAATACAAGATCGAGAAACTCTCTCAAAAATAACAAACAAGAGCAAAACTTAAGAAACTTTCACGTTATATATCAATTATTTCAAATCAGCATATTTGTAGTTTTCTGCAGAATATATTGTTAGTCAATTGAGCATATCTTTCTCTAGACAAACTCTTTATAAGAATAGTTTTTCGTTTTAGAAACTAGATTCACATAGCTATAATTTGGAACTGGTTTGGTTCAGTTTGGAGTTCATATGTTATCTCTAATTTCTAGTTAAACGTTATATATGTGCAGCAATTTTTCTGCAGAATGTATCATCAGTAAATTAAGTATATTTTTCTCTAGAAAAACTATCTTTAGAAAAGGTTTTCTGTAGTAAAAACTAGATTCACATATCTTTCAATTGGCATTAGTTTGGTTTAATTTGGATTTCATTTGTTATTTTAAATTTCTAGTTAAACAGTATATATGTGCAGCGGTTTTTCTGCAGAACATAACAAGTATGATTATTTGCACAAGAAATCATATTTAAACCTTCAATCATGTTTAAAACATACTGAAACACATATAAAATATATAACAATACTTAAACTTTGATAATCACTTACTGAAATTATCTCGAACATAAATCAAACTCTTGTGTTAATCTAATTAGGGTTTTTCAACCTAATTAACCAAATTCTTCAATCTAAAGTATGAACTTTTAACATATTAAAAATAAGCATGAGTACCAAACAACTTAAAAAAGATATACATTTATTAAATCATATTTTTAACACTTAGGTGTCACAAACTTAGGGTTTTCTCATCATAAATCCACATGTAAACTCAATTAAATATCAAATTAGGGTTTAAACATAATTAGAACATGATTAACAAGATAAAAATAAACTTTTGAAGAACCCTAATGATCATGATCATGTTTCCCTTATAAACAGCAAGAAAAACATATAGATCTAATATTTTTTAAGATCTAACAACAAAAATCTAATCTTTTCACATTAGATTAAGATCTAAGCATGTAAACACAATTTAAACTTCTAAACTAGTTATTAACTATGGGAATGAGTTTGGATGTAAGTGATCTTGCCTTAATATCATGTGCAAACCTCTGAAACAAAGCAAACAATCCCCAAGCATAAACAACCCGTTCTCCCTCGCCACACGTCGATGATCTCGCCCTCGTGTCGGTGTTTTGCTTCACGAAGCTCTCCAAACTCATAAGAAAAGATCTAGGATTTTTGAGGGGAGAGGGTGGCTGCTAGGGTTCTTATATATGATAAAAGAAAGGAATTTTCGTAAAAAACACAGGTATTTATAGAGGCAAACCCGAAACAATCATGTTTGACCCAAACCATGAAACCTAGTCTGACTAGGAAAATAACCTTTGGTATTTTGGCTGTATCTTTCTCATACGACCTCAGAATTAGGTGTTCTAAGGCTTGTTAGAAAGATGTTGAAGAGACCTACAACTTTGATCTTTTATACTTTTTTATATTTTGACTGTATCAATGCATAAAATATAAAAACTAATAACTAGTCATTTTCCCCAGATTTCTCTCTTTTGGCCTTTGTGCATGTTTTGTGCATTTGCACTCATATTTTCACAAATATACATTGAATTGATCTCAAATTAATTCTTATCATACTCAAACATCAAAATATATTATTTTTCACCATATAACATATTTATCATTACTTATCATAAAATATTCAAATTTATGGGGTTTTACATAAATAAACCTAAGTGAATAAAAGCCTTTTGTTAACCAACTTTTTTTATCCATTGATTTTGCATTGAAATTCGTGCTAGCATATGATATAAATGAATGCTCAAATCTCAAAAATAGCATTGATATGTAGCACAAATTTCAAAGTATAATGAATGAATAAAAAGTTTGATGGATAAGTGTTCATATTCACTTAAGTTTATAGAAAGTTCACTATATATAAACACACTATATACAAATAATATAAATTTACGCAACAATGTTAAGATAAACCAATAATTAATTTTGAAAAACATATCTGCATCGAGTTTGTTTTTTATGTTTCAGGAGAAAATATTCGGTGGTTATACAATAATAGAGTTCGAGCTTCAAATGTTGGTGCTATCATGTCTAAGATTCCTACTATTCAAAAGCACAAGAAAACAAATTACGAACCGAATTCAAAGCTATAGATGCATGCTTTCAACATACTTGTGACATCGTATCAATGCAAGGGAACATAATTAGTGGCACAATGCATGGGACGAGACAATATTTAGCAAGATCACGTTTCAAACGCAAGCCTCTGGGTTTCTCAAGGTTCATGCACTTCAGTATTTGTATCTTAGAAAAGAAGGAAATAAAAATTGTACAGTACTAAATTATAAATTTCTTATTTCAACATGAAGCTCGCACAGGAGAGGCGATTTCGGGTGCCGGTAGCACAGGAGCAGAAGCGTCAGGTCAGATTCATTAATGGTGATCTCACCATTAAGAGACTTATCCATTCTCTGTGCCCCCAACCTAGGGCTGTCCATCCGGGCCGGCCCAGGCCGGACAAAATAGAAGCCCGGACCCGGGCCCGGTTCGCCCGGGCCGGGTCCGGGCCTGAGCGGGACGGGCTCCGGGCCGGCCCAGTTTTTTTTTGATTTTTAAATTTTTTAAAAAATCCCCATAAATCATAAAATATACATAAAACTTATAGAAAATGACATAAACTTTTTAATAACTTGAAATGACATAAATTACAAGTACAAAAATTATAAAAATAAAAGATGATAAAAATAACTTCTTTATTAATAATCAGTAAATTCTTTACAAGTATAAATTTATTTCGGAATTCGTCGTATCACAATAGATGAGTACATCCCAACTAGGTTTACATCTACTCACCTATATCACTATCATTTGTAACTTTTTTCGAAATCATTCATTACAAAGTTAAAGCTAAGAAATAAAAATTACAATTTGATGAATATTATCTAATCTTTATACCTATCTGCTAGTCCTAAATCTTCAAATTTATCTTCAATTATAGCCATCCAATCGATGCCTTGCATTCGATTCTCGTACATCCACAAATCTTGTAAGCACATCACCGCTTGTACAGTATACGGATCTAAGCATGTCCTGTGGTCGTCGATCAAACATCCTGCTGTGCTGAAGGCGGATTCTAAAGCTACCATCGAAACCTGCACTGTTAGTAACTCACGAACCATGGTGGAAAGTATAGGATATGAAACTGATCCATATACTCTCCACCATTGTAAAATATCTAAAGCATTTTC
Source organism: Asparagus kiusianus (assembly GCA_022839385.1). Lineage (NCBI taxonomy): Eukaryota > Viridiplantae > Streptophyta > Magnoliopsida > Asparagales > Asparagaceae > Asparagus > Asparagus kiusianus. The sequence goes on along the minus strand of BQKN01064481.1, from coordinate 188,197 downwards.
TTGACATTTAACTAAGAAAGCAGATAAATATTCATCTATTTCAGAAACATCTAATGTTGATCCAACTCCAGATCCACCAGTTAGTTCAGCTATCATTGCATACATATCAAAACTTACACTTTTACCTCAGCATGTGCTCGAAGATGTCGAAGTTGTAGACTGTTGTGCAGCTACACCATGTCTAGCTGCATACTCATTATATAATGTTTAAAAATAATGTCTAATGGCTAAATGATGAGAAGTAGCAGTAAGGGTGGATCCATCATCTAAATCTATAATCTGTCCACCATACAATGATTGTAACAAACTCCGAAGGCTAATATCCTTCAAACATGGATCAATAAGAACCCCCAAACAAAAAATATGAGGAATATGCCAAAAACACTTATTAAACTTGCTCTCCATTTGAAAAATTATAGCTCTAAAAGTATCATTCATACGATATTTGACAAAAAAATTGAATATTTAAAATTTATAAAGCAGCTAAAGTAATTGTTGGATAATAATAACCAGATAATAATATTGTAGCATCATAAAAGACTTATAACATCTTATTTAAATTACATATAATTGTCCATTCATCTTCAGTTATTCCATAAGTACTACCAGAGCTAGAATTAGAAGCATAAAAGTTTATAAAATTATTTATAATTTCTTTATATTCTATTGCTACACTTAACATTGCATAGGTGGAATTCCATCTATGGTCAACATCTTTGGGAATTAGTCCGAGCTTATAATTTTTTCTTTTACAACATTGTTTCCATCTTTTAATTCTTATTTCAGAAGCATTATGTATATTAGCAACTGTTCTAACATTTTCTATCATGGGTTTAATTTTAGAAAATACACTTCGAATAATTAAATTTAAAATATGATAAATACATCTAACATAAAAAAGTTTATCATGACATGGCAATGACAGGGTTATTTTAATAAAATCAATAGCTACATTGTTATTACTTGCATTATCTAGTGAAAGAGAAAATATTCTTTGATCAATTTTTAGTTTCATAAGTTCTTCAATTATTAAATTTATAATATTAATACCAGTATATGACTCTTCAATTGTAATAAAATAAATAACTCTTTTAAACATTTGCTAATTTTCATCAATCCAGTATGCTGTGATACATAAATAACCAGTTTGCACTCTACATGTCCAAATATTAGAAGTTAAAGAAAATTTATAGTTTAAATTTTAAAAATAAGAAATTATTTTTCTTTGTTCCTCCTGATAATATTTTAAAATATCACGTTAACAGGTTTGACGAGAAAATGTTGTAAATGCGGGATAAAACCATCTCTAAACAAATCGTCAAATTTATCATTTTCTACTAATTTAAAAGGAAGGTTTTTAAGGACGATAAACCAGATTACGCATTTCCTGGCTCGGGTAGCATCATAATTCTAACTACCGAGACTATCAGAAGAGGAGGATTAGAAAATCATAGATTGTCGGATATCACATTGAGGATTCTGGCATTTGTTGTGTTTTTCTATATGGCGTTGAGGTGGTTGGTGCCGCTCTTATGATGAGCTTGGAAAGTCTGGCCGCACAACGTACATTTAGCCTTCTGGGTGATGATCCTACCATGTTCGTCCTTGGTGACGTGTATCTTCTCAAAAAAATTCCACACATCGGATCTCGACCATTTAGGAGCTCTTGGTGTATATTCGTCGCCACCAGATTCAGAATTAATACCAGTAGGAGGAGTAGTTGTTATAGGAGGACTCATTTCTGGATCGGAAGGAGATAGGTTTTGCGCTTCATAATCAGATTCAGAAGCCATTTGATGGAAGTATTAGAAAATATAAGAGATTATAAGAGAGTATAAGATTGTATAAGAGAGTATTAGAGAGAAGTAGATGAGTTTTGGTGTGAGGAGAAAAAGTGAAACCCCCCCTCTATTTATAGAGGTAGCCTCCTAGACAAATGACCAAAAAAACTCTCATATTCTAGTTTTTTTGACCATTTTTAGGGGCAAAACGGTCAAAACACACGTTTTGGCCGTTATGGCCGGGCCGGGCCAGCCCGGCCCAACCCGATCAATTCTGCCCAGAGGTGACCGTTGGTGCCAGGCCGGCCGACCCGGCCCGGCCTGATCAATTGTCTAGATTCTTTTGTCTGCATCTTCTTTGTCAGAGCAATTCTTCTCCATATTCCATCGAGATGGAAATTCATTGTTACTTTTTTATACGCCCCTTATAAGAGAGAAGATAGATTAGTTTGTTGATGGGATATTGTGAGAATTAGGCAGGTATTCTCAGGGCCATGAGTTGTTTTTAGAGATTTCAATGTGACTCTTAATAGTGGAGAAAGAAGAGGTATGTTAGGGTCATCGAGAAATATTCAATTCTTCAACTGCTTAGTTAGTTTACTTTCTCTCATGGATATTTCACTTAGTGGTCGTCAATTTACTTGGTCCAACATGAGAGAGAACCCATCCTTAGCCCGTCTAGATAGGTTTCTTATTTCCTCTAACTTTGAAGCTCAGTTTCCTTCACTCACCTATTATACTTTTCCTTCCACTTGCTCAGACCACACCTCTATTATCCTGGATAGCGAAGGATCCTTCCCCAAGGCTAATTTTAGATTTAAGAAGGCATGATTTTCATACCCCTCCTTCAAAATATTTGTTATAGACTGCTAGAAATATATCTCTTGCAACAAAAATCCTATTCTTTCCCTCTCTTTCAAGCTTAAAATTGTAAAAAGGAGGCTCAAATGGTAGACCAAGCACATTTATGGATCAATACACCAACACAAAAAAGCCATTCTCCAATCTCTCTACTCACTTAAAGTGTTGGAAGATTCTAGGCCCCTCTCTTCTAATGATAGGGATCTCAGGGCCAAGCTTAAGCTTGATCTCATGGCTAATGCCAAGTCTGAGGAGGCATACTGGAAACAAAGATCCAAGATAACATGGCTTAATGAGGGAGATAGCAATACTTCCTTCTTTCACAAAGTTGCATCCCATCATAGAAGAAAAAACTTCATTCCTCATCTATTGCATAATGACCCTCTAATCTCCGATGAAGAGGACAAACAAAAACTTCTTTTGGATTACTTCTCAGACCTATTTTCTACCAAAAATCTATCATCCTTCTCTTTAGACTAGAAGTATCTCTATCCATTCAACATAGATGGTCTTCTCTCCTTAGAGGCCCCCTTCAGCTTGGAGGAAATCAAACTTGCTACTTTTGGTCTCAGCCCAGACAAATCTCCGGGTCCGGATGAATTCCCCATCATCTTCTATCAGTCCTTTTGGGATACCATTAGTCAGGATCTTCTTTCCTTTTTCCAAGATCTTCACCAGAACCCCTCCCCCCTTCGGGCTATCAACAACTTATTCATAGCTCTTATTCCTAAGTTAGAAGGGGTTTGCCTGGTTAAGGGCTTTAGGCCAATCACCCTTCTCAATGGCCTCTTCAAAAGCTTCACTAAAGCCCTAATTAATAGGTTATCTCCCTTTCTCTGTAAGTTTGTGGATCTAACTCGATCTGCATTTTAAACTGGCAAAAGTACACTGTATCTTATCTTCATTGCTCACGAACTCCTCCACACTTGTGTTTCTAGAAAAAAAAGAAATATGTATGATCAAAATTGATTTTGCTAAAGCCTTTGACAGCCTTATTAGGATTTCATCATTGATCTCCTCCAAGCTTGAGGTTTTGGACCTAATTGGTGTAAATGGATCAAACCCATCATATCATCCTCTAGATCCTTGATCATTATCAATGGAATCCCTACACGTTCCTTTTCTAGTGCCAGGGGCATCAAGTAGGGGGACCCCCTCTTACCGATGCTATTCATTCTAGCAACGGATATTCTCAATAAAATGCTCAAAGCTAGTGTGGCCTCAGGGGACTTGTTAGAACTTGATCTGAAAGGAGAAGTGAATAGCATTAAATCTCTCCAGTTTGTAGATGACGCCATTAGGCACTGCAAGGCTACTCATGAGGATATATCTGTGCTCAAAACCATTTTTTATCTTTTTGAGAATGTGTCGGGGCTAGGGATTAACTTTGCAAAGACTAGCCTATTTTATTTTGGAAAGTCTTCCATCAAGGGAAATCAGCTTGCCTTTGTTGGCCTTCTTGTTTTGATGATATTTAACAAATAATTTACTTCTAATGTTGTTTGTCCAGTGTTTGTATTTTCGTATTTATTTTAGGCAAACAATGAGTTGGAGGTTGGATGGATTGCGCTTCAACGATCATATCCAAAGGAGATTGGCGGAATGTCGGGTTGAAGCCTTACAATTCAAAGTTAAAGATCAAGTTCAAGCTTCATCCACGACATTACCAAGAAGAGCTTATTGAAGATCAAGATCTAGCTTGGGTAACTTAGTTTAGGTTTTATATTATGTGTGTTAAATACCTTAAGCTCAATATCATATACACACATGTATTTGGTTTCTATGTATATATATAGTTATATATATACATGCATGGGTTTGGGTTTTCATGCTTTGGGCACACTTGCAAAATACATGAGTTTTCACAAATAGAAATTCAATTTGAGAAATTCCTTTTCTAACATGTTTGTTTTCATGTTTTCACAAAGTTTCATCAAGTTTGGAATTGATTTGTTATGTTTAATGGAATTTACAAAATCATGTTTTTGTTCGTGCACATGTTCGTGTATGTTTTACAAAACAGATGAGTTTTCATAAATGGGAAGTGGTATTCAAGAAATTCTTTCTTTAACATATTTATCTACATGTTTAGAAATTTCCCTCAAAATTTAACTATTTTTGAAGTTGATTTACTCTGCCAAATTGATTTTACAAAATCGTGTATGTTTGCAGTTTTTCAGAAACTATAAATCTGTGTTCAAACATTTATTTCTCTCAACTGGGAAATGATTTTTTAGAAATTCTTTCTCTAACATGTTATTCTACATGTCTAGAACCTTCTCGCAGAATTTCATAATTTTTGGAGCTGTTTTACTATTTTTAATTGATTTTACAAAACTAAAATGTAGTGCTACAGTATCCGCGGTCGACCGCCACGGTCGACCGCCAAACTCTCTGGACGTTACTCAGCTTTGTATATGGCTCGCGGTCGACCGCACCGGTCGACCGCCATTACTGTAGTAGCTGACCGCTATATAGTAACGGCTAGTTGCTGTTTTTTATTTTTTAATGGTTTTTTGGGGTTTTTGGGGTTGGTTTCTTCAAGCCTATATATACCCATTTGCCATAACTATTTTCTATCATCCAAGAGAGTTTTTAACCAAGTTTAAAAGAGTTTTAACAAGGGTTTTAGTTTGCTTTAAGTGTGTTTAAGAAGCTTTTAAGCATTTGGAAGTTTGAGTTTGAGAAATCAATTTCACAAGAGCTTGAGAAATCAATTTCACAAGAGCTTGAGGAGATCATCTATTGGTGTTTGGGCATCCAACTATTCTCCTTCTACCTCTTGATCTATTGAGAAGTTTTCTAACTCTTTTCTCTAGCAATTTTATTATTAATTTTCATATTCTTATTATTACTAGTTTGCTATTTGAGTTAGATTTGATTTTATCTTATTGTTACACACACCCAATTGAGCTTATTGTATTTGCATTCATAATATTTTTGGGTTGGTGCGAGTTGTGACAATTGAGTGTGAGCTTTCACTGTGTTCTCATCCATAGTAAAGAACAAACATTTATTGTATTGAGCCTTATTGTGAGATTCACTTTGTAATACACTTGTACACCGAGAGAAGTGTGTGGCGAGAGTCGGGGATCGTCCCAAGAGAGTGGCGTCGGTTGACGAACCTAGGGAGAGGTTGTAATCGAGCACTTGAGGGAGACACGTCTAGTTCAACACTTGAGAGGGTGTAGAGTGGGATTGCAAGAGTGGTGATTGTAAAGTTTTCGGTTAGCTAGAAAACCGAGTGTGAGGTGTAAACGTTATTCGGGTGAACGTAAAAAACCGGTTGTGATAGTGGATTTCTCCTCGAGAGTGGGGAGCGGAGATGTAGGACGGAAGGTCCGAACTCCGTGATCATATTGTGTGTTTGCATTGTTTATTTTGCACTATCACATTTTTAGTTTGATTATATCACCTTTGTGTTAGTTTATATATCCTTACACATATATTGCTTATATCTCATTGCTAGGATATTTTTTGTTGTTCATATTGCTTATCCTAGCTCATATATCTTGTTGTATTTCATACTTGCTAGGATAGCTTGTTAATTAATTTTAAGTGGCATATAATCAGATTAGATTAGCATAAGACCCTAATCACCCCCCCTCTAGGGTCTAACAGCCTTAATCCTCCAGTGCACTCTTGCTTGTCCCCCTTTCAAATACTTAGGTATCCCCCTCAAGAAAGGTTCTCTCTCTAGGTCAGATTGGCAACCAACGCTTGACAACCTAACTAAGAAGCTTTCTATGTGGAAAAGTAAAGAACTTAGCATTGGTGGACGTCTGACTCTCATTAACTCTGCTCTTACTTTTACTCCACTCTACTTCCTCTCCTTCTTCAAACTTCCCCTCTGGCTCATAAAAGATATAGACAAAATCAAACGCAATTTCTTATGGGGGGGTAGTGCATCATATGGCCAAGGCAAAGCACTAGTGAATTGGAAGACTGTGTGCAAACCAAAAGTGAAAGGAGGTTTAGGTATCATCAACCTCTCCACATTCAATGAGGCTCTATTATCCAAATGGGTGTGGAAATTACTAAGACAAGACTCTCTAGTTAGTAAGATTATCTCCAATTCTCATAACCAGTCTTCCCCTCTCACCAGTTGTACACTACCCATGGCTAATACATCTAAGTTTTGGCATGATACAATCACCTCTAGTCAGGCTTTCTTGTCTCTTGTTCAATGGAAAGTGGGTAATGGTCTATCCTCTCGCTTTTAGGAAGATAAGTGGACTAGTTATAGCTTTTTGTCCTCCTTGTTCCCTTTGCCATTCAACCTGGCCTTATCTAAAAATGTTAGCATCAGATCACAAGGATTCATGCTAGAGAACCACTATCATTGGAGGCCTCTCATCCATAGGCCTATATCCCCTTAGGAGATTCATGAAGTTTATGACATTAGAACCCTTCTATCCAACTTCAATGGGCCTAACTGCCATCTTAAGGATGACGTCTTCTGGCCTCACAATTCTTCAGGACAATTCTCTGTAAACTCTTTATACAACATCCTATCCTCTGGTGGTATCAAAAGTTAAGCATACGGCACCATTTGGAAAAAATTTCTCCCCATCAAGGTTAAGATCTTCTCTTGGCTACTCCACAAGCACAAGCTCACACTAAGCACAACCTAGCCATCAAAGATTGGTTATAGCAATCAAAGGTTGGTTAGGGGACACAACTTGTTCTCTCTATAAATCTGCAATGGAAGTTGATTCTTATCTGTTCTGGGAAATGTCCACTTGTTAAAGAAGCCTGGAAACCTCTTTTGGAAAAGCTGCGGTTGAATATTAGCAACCGAGACTTTGACTACATCCTTCACTCTCATGGTTCCTTCGTCCCTAACATATAACACCGTCAGCCGCGCCTTCTCTTCTCCATATCTTCTGTTGTTGCCTTTGGAGAACTCGTAACGACCTGATTTTTAGACAGACTCCGATTTCTTCTCAGTAGTTAATGGATAATGCTTCTTTCTTCATTATATTCTGGTCAGCTAATTCATCAAGGATACAAGCAGGGCAGACTCACGCGGCAGTTAGCAACCTGGGACTGTAGGATCTTCATGGTTCCGTCTCGGACATGGTAGAAGATAATTTCTGATGTGCGCCCAGTCTAATGGGCTTCTTCTGATTATACATAATCTTTACTACTAAAACTTGCTTCCCTAGATGAATTGTCTTGTGTTAGTAGGTGGAGATAGGGCCGACCAGGCCTACTCCTTGTTTTTGTAACTAATTTTGATTAGCGGTTTAAGTTAGGATGATTGTCACACTCTCGATCTAAGTTTCAAATGACGTTAAAGGACCGTTCTTTGATCTTGGTGTGAGTGAGCACTCTTCCTAACTCATGGCATTGTACATAAACTTCTTTCTATATATATATATATATATATATATATATATATTCTTCTTTTGAATAGGGCGTTTAGCCCTATTTTGCGTTAAAAATTTTTGTACAGTACTCTAATAACTGCCTAAAGAATGATCTCATCTGTTAATTTCTTTTTTTGGTAAATGATATTTTATTCATTTGACCTTATGGAGAAATTTGTGTACATAAAAAAAACTCAAACCTGAGTACCCGCCAATTCCCTACAATCTATATACAGTTACAGGGAAAGTATCCATTTCTCATCTTCTATTTGTATATTACTATTAAGAACTATTGTCAACATGTCCACCTTGATTATTTTGGTAAGTTGCTCAATCCCCTTGCATTTTTGCTTGAAGATTCTTGCGTTACGTTCCATCCATATATTATATATAGATGTAGATAGGGCCATTCTTTTCACTCTATGCTTGAATTCTTTTCCTCGTATACTTGAGTTGTACCAATTTAGAAGAAGATTCCAATCACAACTCTTTCATTTAAATTGCAACCAGTCCATGATGTTGATCCATACTTCTCTTGTGTAGATGCATTCAAAGTATAGGTGATTCCTGTTTTCTACTTCAGCACCAGAGCATAGTATGCATTTGTTAATTTGAATGATTCCTCTTCTATGAAGCTTATCATGTGTTAAAAGTCTATCATGCACCACCAACCATGAAATGAATGAGTGCTTAGGATGATTAACCCCCCCCCCAGATTTTTTTGCACCATGGCACTTTGTCAACTGCAGGGGATAGAGCTTGATACATTTTCGATAGCTTGACTTTATTGTTATTGCAGCAGCATGCCTTGATTAGCTCATGTAGGTTCTCTACTTTTAAGAGCTGCTTCCACATCCAAGAGTTGCTATTTTTGATTTCCACTTGCCAGATATTAGTGTGTTTTAAGTATGTCCCATGGATCCATTTGATCCACAAACATTCTTTATTTGAGTGTATATCCCATAGTATCTTCATTGTTGATGAATAATTCCAGATTTTTGAAGAGAAAGTCCCCAGACCTCCTTGTATCATACTTGTACATGTATTACTCCATGAAACCAATAGAATATTGCGGATTTGGTCTTTTTTCCCCATAGAAAATCTCTACATAGTTCATCCACTTTTTGTAGCACCTTGGCTAGTAGAATATAACATGAGGTCTAATATATTTGAATACCAAGGATAATGCTCTTAATAATCTGAATTCTTCCTGCATATGATAAATTTCTGATATTCAACCATTTCTGGAATTGGTTTGAGATCTTGGTGAAGAGGGGATTACAGTCCTGCAATGAAAGTCTCTTGCATACCAATGGAACTCCAAGATATCTGATAGGGAGAGATCCCTCTGAAAAATTTAGATAATTTTTGATATCTTCTTTAACAGGTTCAGGAACCCCCCCCCCCATAGAACACTGCACTTTTGCTTGGATTTGCATCAAGGCTAGAAACCTAACTGAAATGTACAATGCTTTTGAATTGATATTAGATTGCCTTTGCAAAACAACAGGAGATCATCAGCGAATATCAAATGTGTGATCTTGAGCTTACCACACTTTGGATGAAAATTGAAATCCCTGTCCAGTTTTAGTAGATCCAGGTTCCTTAAAAGATATTCCATGCCCAAGATGAATAGGTAGGGGGAAAGGGGATCTCCTTGCCTAAGGCCTCTTTCTCCTTTGAAATAGCCATGGAGTGATCCATTGAAAGATATAGAATACTTAGGTGAAGATATACAATCCATGATCCTTTCAGTCATTACTTTGGGAAAACCCAAGCCCTTTAGCATAGCTTCAATGAATTTCCAACTAATGGTATCAAAAGCTTTTCTTATGTCTATATTTATCATGACCCTTGGAGATATGTATTTCTGACCATAGTTTTTCACCAATTCATGAGCTAAAAGGATGTTACTGGCTATATTTCTACCTTTGACAAAAGCACTTTGGGCATCACTTATTAGATATCCCATCACAGACTGGATTCTAGTTGCAAGAATTTTAGATATCACTTTATAAAGACAGTTACAACAAGAAATTGGCCGAAAGTTAGCAGGAGTGTTTGGGCAATGTACCTTAGGTATAAGAGTGATGGATGTAGAGTTGATAGCTCCCAATAGTTTACCATTTTGAAAAAAAATCTTGAATAGTATGAGTAACTTCACCTCCAATCACATTCCAGGAGGATTTGAAGAAAGAAGATCCATAGCCATCAGGACCTAGGGACTTGTTATCTGGAATGGAGAACACTGTATTTCTTATCTCTTCATTTGATATAGGTGTAGATAGATATCTGATATGATTTTCTCCCAGACACGGACCATTCTGAATAATATCAATGCTTGGATCTGATGTTGGAATGGTTGTGCCCATGAGGTTTTTATAGTAAGAAATGATTTCCTTAACAATTTCCTCCTCCTCAGTGATTTTCCCTCCCAGGCTATTGTTTAGGACTAGGACCCTGTTATGATGCCTGTTAGCCTTGATAATTGAGTGAAAATAGCTTGTGTTTCTATCTCCCTTGACACTCCATTGGATTTTGGCTTTTTGCTGGAGAAAAGAGATTTCACAAGTCAGGAGTTTGTTGTATACTGATAGGCATTCTTTTCTTGACTAATGAGAGCATGATTGAAAGGATCAACTTGGAGCTTTTGCTGGACCTCCTCTAATGCATTTTTTGCTCTATATACCTGCTCACTTATATTTCCAAATTGTTTACTGTTAAGATCTTTCAAAACCTCCCTTAGATTTTTGAGCTTGAGAAAGACTGAATACATATTGCAGCCCTTCACTTGTTTTTGCCAAATTGAAGATACTACAGGCAGGAAGTTGCTATGATTAGTCCACATTTTGAAGAACCTGAAGGGTTTCTTGCCTTGCCTACCCTCATCATAAATTGATATTAAAGCTGGGCAATGATCAGATAAGCTTGGAGGCATATACTCAACATGACTAGAATTGTATTTCTGAATCCATGTGTTATTCACAAGAGTCCTGTCTAGTCTACACCAAACCCTAGTATCACAATCTTGTTTGTTTGACCATGTAAAAAAATTCCCTATAGTTTTGAGATGTAGGAGATGGCAATCCTCTATAAAAGCATTGAAGTCCTTTGTATCTGTATCTGTGAGCTTGATTCCCCCAATTTTCTCCTCATCATTGATCATAGTATTAAAATCCCCACTGAGTATCCAAAGCATATTTCCAATGGATTGCTGAATATGATAGAGGTCAATCCATAGTCCCCTCCTATTTTCCTGCTGATTGTAGGCATATATAGCTGATATTATACAATCAACTCTATTATCAACTGACTTGACTGCACATGTTATATGTTGAGGATTGATTATCATATTTTGAATGCTCAGGATACTGGATCCCATAGTATCAGTATTCTGGCTTATAATTGCTTGTTGCATTTGAAACTCTTTTCCAGCCTGCCGCAATTTTCTTTGAAATGACTAAAAGATTGGATTCTTTGATTTTTGTCTCAAGGAGAGCCAAAAAAGGAAGCTGATACTGCTTTATATGCTGCTTAATCAGATGTTGTTTAGGGGATTTGTTCAAACCCCTTATATTCCAAATTGATAGATTCATCAATTTGCCTCCCCTCTATCCATTGTAAATGGATCCATATCATCCACCATATTTGCTAAAGGAGTAAAAGAGTTAATGGGTATACTTTTACTTCTTTGCATCAGCATCGAAGAGTTTCCAGTGGGGGAGTTTTTTTGTTGTTGGCATTATTTCCAGAAACGTGCACAGCATTGCCAGAATCAACAGAGAGAGCTTGCTGAGCATGAGCATTAGGGGATTTTTTGCTATTGGCATTAACCTCAACATGCACAACGTGCACAGAATTGTCTGAGGTTCCAGTACCCATTTCCACCTGTTTTTTTGCTGAATGAACTTGTTGGGCATTTACAGTTTGATTTTGTACAGGTATCTGAGGGATATTTCCTACAACATTTCTAGTGGCATGAGCCTACATTGAATCCCCAGGTGGATCAGGAACTGAGGTCTAAGCTGTATGTTTAGGAATCCGTATCTTTTGAGTTCTAGGCTTCCATTTGCAAAAACTAGTGTCATGCCCAACTTGTTTGCAATAATTACACCATCTAGGCTTAAACTCATAGTGAACCTTTTGATCAATCATATTTCCATTTGGCCCTTGAATAGTAATGTGCTCAGGAAGTTGTGAAGGCATTTTAATCTCAACTAGTACTCTTGCATAGGCTAACCTTTGTCTATTGGCCGTGAGTTTATCTGTAGTTACTGGTTTACCAATGACACTAGCTATTTTTCTTATGCACTTAGCATTCCACAAATTGAGTCTTAAACTTGGCAGTTGTATCCACATAGGATAGACATTATCAAAATTCTTCTCAAGCTCTTCTTCATTTGACCAATGCTTTAGCAAGAGAGGCCTTGACCCAAAAAACCAAGGGCCATTTTCAATTATTTCATTGATCTCCTCTTTATTATTGAATTTGAACAGATATAATCCAGATTTAAGGAGGAAAACCTCAGGATTTGCTATTGGAGCCCAAGCTTTTTTAACAAAGGTCTCCATGGATTTAAATTTGGCATTTAGGCCCATAACCTGTCCAATAAGTGAAAATTCCCACATAGATTCTCCTTCTTGTCATTCATCCTTCTCAAAGCTCACAGAATTATTAGACTCAGGGGGGAATGAAATCCAAGATCATGCCATTTCCAGTTTTCCTATTGTCAGTAAAGAAAGTGGTCCAACTCTTTTCCTCAAGATTCACCGTCTCATTTACAGGTTTAGCATTTGGAAGAGGAGGGAAATCAGAATCAATGCGAATATCCTTTTCAGCTAGTTTTCCATCAGGATTTAAAGAAACAATAGAATCTAAAATAGGAGTCGATTGAATAGGATTCATTTTATTAGATTTTAAGAAAAAATGCTGATCTACTGAACCAATCTCAAGAACTTCATCATTAGCCCAAGAAGATCTACTGGATTTACTCAGATCATCACGAGATGAAGAGGACTTACAGAGATTATGAGATCTATATCCAATCGATTGATGATTCATCTGATCTTTGGGATTTGGATCTCTGAGAATCCCCTCCATGGATTTCTTCATTATTTTCCCTTTAGGACCAGTTGATCCCGTGGCTTCAGATTTAAGAACTTCACCATTTCCTACGAATTTTGCTATAGAACTGGCCTCTTTGGATTGCGAACAGGGAGTCGCTCTCAATCCAATGCTAATTAAAGATCTGTTTACCGCTGGTCTTCTTCTTCTTAACAATCGAGATCTAGGCGGTGGCATAATTTAGCAGAGGATTTGCCTGCTAATGTGCACCATGAAGACCGCCAAAAAGTTTGACATTTGCTCTCATCTGTTAATTTCATTCTCCCTTCTACTTGGAATTTGATAATCTTCAACTGTGAAGGCATGACTTATTGAGAATAGAGGACTGCAAAGCATAAATTTATTGTTGTTTCACTAAAAGGAAGATAAGAAATATTATTAAGAAACAAAGTCATTCAAATTTTCTTTTTCTTTTTTTAAATCTTTTGACCACGTATATGTGATGCATGTATGAAATTATACGTATAATTCATATAACTCAATGAAGTAATTTCCAAAACAAAGGATTAATAAATCACTACAACAAAAGTTGCATGTGTCCATACTTATTTTATGACACGTATAAAAGTATCATTTTATTTGCAAAGGATTAAACAATAGTGACACAAATAAAAAGTATAGCAAATCACGACATATATTTGTGTCATTAGATATATAATTAAATATAATTGAAAAAGAGTAATAGTCCAACATGGATGATGAGAAAGATCTATTAATAGGCTTAAATAATAAATCTTAGATTTTAATTATGATGATGATTAAACATTTATGATAGTGTATAAGCTAGAAAAACTTCATAGTTAAGTGTGCTTTGGTGAGAGTAAACCTAAGATGGGTGATCTTCTGGAAAGTTAAAGTGTTGAATGGTGATACTCTTTATATTTTTATGGTCTAAACACAACTATATGTCACTACCCTTGAAGTTCAAACTCATACAAATTCTACGGCCATTGTTTGGAGATTGCATATAAATTATTTTGTATCTTGTGATCAAGCCTTTGCCCATAATATAAGGGCATGTAGCCATGCTCATTGAGCCATGCAAGATGTCCATACGGTGTCATTCCCTACATGGGAAAACATGTAAGCTCTTAAATTCTTGAAAATTTTTATATATCTGGGTTTAATGTTATAAAATGGCTATGTTTCATACTTCTCTTAAACTATAAGTAAAACTTCTAAATCCTTGAATTATTTAAATATTTTCAATCGGTCTCAAATTTCTGTTAAAGACAACTATAAGTAGAGAATTAAGAGTCAAAGATGAAGCTTCTCCGTGGACTGAAAAGCATCATTTGATATGGAAAAGTATCAAGTAAATTGAGAAGAATCTTTGCATCAATATACACGATATCCAGACCTTTTAGCAACCGATTGCAAATCCATAAAATACTATCAGAATTTAAATTGGTCTAGTTTTCAATTGTTTTGTGATTGACAAAAACTAAGTCGTGGAAGGTAGTGAATTTGACAAACACAACCTTATCCAGAAGCATAAATCGGGCACCCAAACCATGTTTAGAGTATAAACATACAATGTGCTTACTTTAGTCACCATGATACTCTGAAAAATAGCATGCACTTACTTTTTTTTCTGATAGGGCATGTATTTATTTTTTATTTAAAGGAATTTTGCTTTCTTTTACTTTTTTCTTTCTTTCTTTGGTTTTCCTTTAACTACGTGAAGTAATCTGTAATACTTGAACCATGAAAGATGAGAAGTTAGTTGAGACTATCCAATCAAAGTTAGTTGAGATATCCTCCATCTCATATTCCCAACATAATATATTTTTCAAATGCAAAGGATCCCATACTTTCCTATCATTTGTGTTCAGTGCTCTCAAAAAGGATCCATGAAGATACCATGACTTGCCACCTCTCATAACTTTTCCATGTATCCCCATGATACTTTTATATTCTCGTTACTTTAAACTTCTAAAAAGAGAAAGAAGAGGGAAATAATGAGAACAATCTGACTCGATTCCCAATGTAGACTATGTGCATGTATTCCAAGGACCCCCCCAAAAAAAACAAAACAAAACAAAACAAAACAAAACCCAAGAAAAAAGAAAAAAAACAAAAACAAAAAACAAAAACAAGAACAAAAACAAAAACAAAACTGCCCAAATGTAGACTATGTGCATGTATTCCAAGGTCACACAAGAAGTCCATGACAATATTATGTGTAGGCCCTTGTAATTTTTTAGAAAATCTTTTGTGCTTTACAACTTTTTCCACCTGTTTATATCAATAAAGTCAATGTAAAATCAACTTAACAATTAACAGATAGTTTGGCAATTACTTATCTAATTATCTGTCCAAACTTATTTTGAAATGTTTAAAAATATTCAAATTTAAATATTCTCATAGCAAATAAATCAATATGACCATTAATATAGAATTATTAAATGTACATTTATACACTTATACACTTCACTCTGCCAGTGCTGTGTTTATTGTCAGCACTGCTTGTCCCAAACCAAGATAAAGGAGGGTGGTTATATTAGGTAGCTGATAGCCAGCGTAAAACATAGTTGGATCCATATGAAAATGAATCATATTATATACTCTTTAGGGCATCCCCACCGCGACGCGTTGCATCAATGTCACTCTGATGCAATGATAAGTAAGCAAGGGTGGTTAGCTAGGGCGTCACTCGGAAGCGACACATCACATCGATGTCACCCCAGTGTAATGACAAGTAAGGATGTTCTAAAAATCTACAATCCTCTAATAGGTTACCTAATAGTATTAGGCATAGACTAGAACGGTCTAAGAGGACAAATTATATGAGTCTTTTATAAGAAAATAGAATTAGAAGCAACTTGGTATATAGATACACTTATAGGAAAGACTATGGAATTAGTGGATGTTATGCTTAGAAGAAAGATAAATATAATTTATTTACAAGAAACTAAACGAATAGGTAAAAAATCTAATGTGATTGAAAAGATCGAATATAAATTTTGGTACATGTGAAAAGAGAAGAATAGGAATGTAGTTGGAGTTCTTGTAGATAATATAATAAAAGAAAGTGTTGTAGAGGTAAGAAGAGTTGGAAATAGAATAATACTAATAAAAGTTGTCTTAGGTGTAGAGGTTATTAGTATTATTAGTACCTACGCATCACAAATAGACTTGTCCGAGAGTACTAAAAGAAATTTTGGGATAGATTAGATGAATTAGTACAAGGAATCCGATTTCGAGAGAAATATATTTATAGGAGGGGATCTAAATGGACATGTTGGTAAGAATAATAACGGATATGAGAGGATACATGAATGTTTCGGGTATGGAGATAAGAATGATATGGGTAAATTAATTTTAGAGTTTGCAATATTGTATTATTTGATAATAGCAAATACACTTTATAGAAAAAGGGATAAACACTTAAAAACCTTTAAAATGGTTTTAATAATAGTCAAATAGACTTTTTTCTTACTAGAATGGAAAATAGGTTAGTATGCAAAGATTGTAAAGTTATACCAGGAGAGAATTTAACTACACAACATAGATTGATGGTCTTAGACATATCTATTAAGAAGTAGAGTAGCAAAACTAACATGAACAAGAGACTGTGAACTAAATTGTGGAATTAAAAAGGAGAGAATGTAATACATTTTAAAGATAAGGTATTGAAAGAAGATATATGGAACATAGATAATGAGACTAATATTATGTGGCATAGCACATCTTCTTATATTAGAAAAGTGGCTAAATATATACTAGGAGTTAAAAGTTGTAGATTAGATGATAATCAGAGTTGGTGGTGGAATGAGAGTGTCCAAAAGGTTATTAGAGAGAATAAAATTTTATATAAAGAGTGGCAAAAGTGTAGGAGTAGCATATAGGAAAAACTTAGAAAATTATAAACTAGTAAGGAAGGAAGCAAAAAAGAGCAGTTAGTGAGAATAAATACAAGGCTTATAAAAGTTTGTATAAGAAGTTAGAATCTAAGGAGGGAGAGAAAGATATATATAACCTTGCTAAGATTAGAGAAAGAAAGAGTAGAGATTTGGGTAATATTAGGTGTATTAAAAGTGAAGATCAAAGAGTTCTAGTGACCGATGAGGAAATAAAAGAGAGGTGGAGGAGATACTTTTATCAATTGTTTAATTATAACCAAACAAGTGAGCAAAATAGAGATTTTGACTATATAGTGAATGATATGAACTATATATATTTTAAAAAAATTAGGATTAGCTAGGTTAAAGATGCTCTAAAGAAAATGAAAAGTGGAAGAGTCGTAGGACCGGACGATATCCCTATTGAAGCTTGAAAATATCTTGGAGATATAGGCTTAGAATGGTTAACTAAACTATTTAATAAGATTATCGAGACAAAAAGAATGCCGAATGAGTGGAGGATTGGTACTTTGATACTGATATATAATAATAATAAGATATACAAAGTTGCTTAAATTATCGAGGTATAAAACTCATGATTCATACTATGAAATTTTGCGAGAGAGTAACTGACCAAAGACTAATTAGAAAAAAGATAAATATATCTGAAAATCAATTTGGTTTTTGAAAGTACCCTAGGGGGTGGGGTGAATAGGGTAATTGTTAATCTAATCCGATATTGATGCCAAATTAAAACTAATAATGCAAAGTCTTTGACAATATGATATGCAAGAGGATATGCAAGGTTAAACAATTATACAATAGGTGATATAAATAGTAAGCACAAGATATAAAGAGAAATAGTGCGCCAAAAACACAATCGCAAATAACAAGAATTGATCACGGAGTTCGGTTTAACACTCGGCTTACGTCTCCGCTCCTCACCTCGAGGAGATCTCCACTATATCATAAATACTACACAATAACGGTTTTCAAAGATCACCGATAACTTTTACAATACACACGTTGTCAATCCCACAAGCCACACTCCTCTAAGTATTGGACTATCAGTGTTACCTTCCTCAAGTGTTTGGATTTACAACCTCTCCCTAGGTTTTACTACCAACCCACTCCTCTTGGAATTAACATCGGTCTCTCTCCAACCACTCCTCTAAGTGTTCTTGTGTATTATAACGTGTTTTCACAATGAGTGCGAATAAATATTTTGTTCTCTAAACAAGTGAGAACGAATTGTAAGCTCTCTCAATGAAACACTATCACAACTTAAATATACAATATGTGAAATACTTAAGCTCAAGTAGTTGTGTGTGTAAACAATAAGTAAAATAAAATCAAACTCAATTAAATCTAGCTTATATATGATAACCAAAATATAAATTAGCTAGAGAATGAGTTTGGAAAACTTCTCCAAAAACAAAGAGATGTAGATATAGAGATTTGAGGTTGAACGTCTCAAAACCGAAATTAAGATCCTTTTCTTTGTAAAACTTTCTTCACACAATAAACACCCTTAAACTTAGAAACAAACTGGTTAAACAATCTTGTATAACTCTTAGGGGGTGTTTGGTTGCACAATTTTATAGAAAAGTTTTCTCAAAATGTCTGACAATGGCTAATCTATAATTAAAAATTTTCTGTAGATTTCCAAAAATTGTGTTTGGTTCAAAAAAAATTACAAAAATATTTTTTGTAAAGTATCAAAAAGTACCAAAATTTATAGAAATCAAATTTCTCTCAAAATAGGCGGAAATCACCCAGAAATCTGATATCACATTGACACTTTACTATAAAGTTGACACTTATCTATAAATATAGGGAGTGTTTGGTTTAATTTCTACAAATTATAGGAAATATTGCTATTTTCTATAAACGTATGGCTCTTTTTCTTGTTTTGAACCAAACAAGCAAAGTAAAAAACAAGAAAACTAATACTTTTTGACTTCTCAAAACTTTTCCTATAATTTTTTAAGAAATACAAGGAAATCATGTTTTGGGTGGAAAACATTTTCTATAATTTTTAGAAATTGAACCAAACACCCCCTTAGTGAAAAACCAAGTCTTGAGGGCTATTTATAGCCTCTCAAACAAAACAGTCAAAACTAGTCGTTACAGTAAAATGACCGTTGATCGATCAACTGATAAATAGTATCGGTCGACTAATAGACTATAAAATAGAAGGCTGAAAAATGTTGCTATTGGTCGGTCGACCGATTTCTTCAATCGGTCGACTAATAACATGATATTTTAGATACTTTGTTTTTCTTGAAGAATTAATTTTCTAAATTCAAATTAAAATAGCAAATCAACTCCGAAATAATAAAACTTAGGAAAATATTTATATATATGAAAATAAACATGTTAGAAAAGAAATTTCTAAAATATCATTTCCCATTTGTGAAATCTCAATATTTTTGTAAAATATTCAAAAATACGAACTCGTTAAAAACTTGATTTTGATGAAATCCTTTCAAACAAGTTCTGAGATTCTTTTTAATGGGTTGATAGACTTTAGAAAAGATATAAAATATTTTCATTTAGTCAATAACCCAAAAACACAATAAATTCTTAAAATCGATAAACATGAAACAATGTGTATGTGCGTGATTTGATCTCTAAGTATAAACACATAAAGTACACAACTAAACTTAAAACACTATACCCAAGGCAAATAATCTATATGAAGCTTGATCTTGGGCGATCCTCATCTTGATAGTAGGGATGAAGCATGATTTTGTATTTGACTTGAATTGCGATGGTTTCATTCCAATATCCGCTAATCTCCAAGATGTCGTCGTTAAGGCGCAAATCCAACCTAGATGCATGTTTGAGGAAAGCACAAATACTAGAAAATAAGATTATGAATTGTTTGTTAATCATCAAAATAAGATTAGACAATATGCTTATAAACATGAGACCTAACAATCTTCCCCTTTTTGATGATGACAAATAATCTTCACAAGAAATATAAAAATATGGAATACACATACTTATACTTTAACCAATAGTAAAAATAAAAATGAGATACTCACAATTGACTTGTTTCTTCCCATTTTTCAACATCAAAATAAGAAAAACAATAAAAAGAAAGAGAACAATAGGCTCCCCCTACATATAAGCACGAGTGAGTATCAACAAAATGGGAAAGGCTTTCCCTATCAAAATGGCACAGAGCATATATCGATTTGAAAATTTTAGGCAATTATACATAAATATATGTCATCATGTGGATCACAACACACAACAATATGTGAGCAAATCACATACTAAACATAAATCACACTTAAGGTGAACTAAAAAGCTCATACATATATATATATGTCACCATGAAGTGTTCACAAGAGTCTCAAAAACATACCAAATGAAAGATAACCCAAATACATTGTTTCAAACCAAATAAAAGACAAACCAAAATACATAGATTTGAAACAAGCTAAAAGGCAAACACATAGTTCAAAATAAAATACAAAAGTCCAAGTCATCGAGAATTTTGTCTTCAAGAATGGGATGGCCCGGAACCCGGAGATGGTTAAAAGAAGATGTAAACGGGTATAAAACGGGTCGGGTTTGAATAAAAAAATTCAATAACAAACACTCAGTAAGAAGAAGAAAGTCTCACTGGTCAGTTGACTAATTTCTTCAATCGGTCGACTGAGTATTAGTCATCGGTCGACTGATGAAAAACTTCAGTCGACTGATGGCACACAGAAACCATATGCATTCTAAACATAAACCATCTTTGAAAAACTTAAAAACACCATTTATATTCTATTAAAAATGAATATATATATCAAGTTCTCTTTTAAAAATAAAATATTTTCTTTTAAAGGTTTTTAAAAAATATTTGCAATTTTTTTACAAGAAAAAAATAAGCAACAATCATCTTTTAAAAACATGAAAACGAAAAACGCTCAATTTTTTTTTTGAAAATTAAACTTGTTTTGGCACCCAAACACTCTTGGTGGCGAAGAGTTTAAGAACATAACTCCTATCAATAAAATTTAAGGCCCTTAGGTTATGACTCCATTTGGGCGCATTTTGTGCATGTGGCTGGTCATAGCAATAATTTTGCAAATGACCCATCCTATTGTAATAAGTGCAATGAAATAGATGCACTTTTTTATGATAACATTTTGATTGTGCACGAGAAACATTTATAAACAAAGATGGTCTTTTTAAAGCATTTTGCAAATTTGAAACTTTTTTCAAATTAAAATAAAATTTGGCCAAATGACCAAATCTACCACAAAAAACACACTTATGCACATTTACATGCTTATGATGAACATTGTGCATGTGTGTGTGTGTGGTGATGAAACTTGATGGGATGCACAAGGAGGAACAATATTGGACTTAGTGATTTTTTGTGCATCATAGTAAAATTTTTGCAAGATGGCCTTTACGATCGCAAATAGAGCATTTATAAATTTTGTCATACATGTGTGCATAGTGAGTATGTGATTTAGAAATGGTGGCATGTGACTTAGCATACTTGTTCATAAGTTTCTTATGATTGTCAATGCATTTAGTTAAAGTTAAATCTATAGATGAAATGCGGTTTTTCATATTATTCAACTCATCGTTTGGCCCACTAGCATTGGCAATAGAAGTAGAGCAAATATGATAATTCTTAAATGAATTAAATTCATTTCTAATGGCTTCTACTTCCAATAGGTATTATTTTTATCATGAGATAAGCTAGTTATTTTTGAGGTTAAATTATTATTTTTCAAATTTAATTTATCATTTTTTCTTTAAGTATTATATTTTCTTTAACAATGATATTAAATTTGGATGCTAGCAAATCATGATCGGATTTTAAGTTTATATGCTTGCTTTGTAAATTTATAAAATTATGATGCAATTTGTTATAGACATGCATTAATCTTTCATAAGCACAAGTGAGTTCATCTATAGATAAATTATTTTCAGATTCGAACTCACATACCTCATTAAGGCAATCGCCTAGTGGTCGTGTGCACGATAAAGCTCCAATCTCACTTGAAGCGGAATCCACCAGAATGCGTTGGATTTCCTCCAAGTTGCTGTGATGTACTTCTATATATTTCCATAATGTATAAGCACTATCAAAAGAAGCAAGTTTGTTAGAAATAGATGATTCAAAAGCTTTAAGCAAAAATTCTAACAACTTGTTCATAGTAAACATTCTTTTATCATTATTGCTCCATTTGGATTTCTCCAAAATGAGCACTATATAAGCATAATTAATTATTTTCCATAAATCGATATGTTTAGATATAACAAATAGTTTAAATCTAAACATCCATTGCGTATAAGGGAAATTATTGAATAGAGGTGCAACATCAATAGCATAGCCTAAACTATGTGCACCGTGTTTATCCATGAGACTATGCAAGCAATAAAAATCACAAAACTAGATTAGAAAAATATAGAGCGAGGATCTTTGACTATAGGCGATTAAGCCATAAATCAATAGCATCAAGCTCTGATACCAAATGAAAGTACCCTAGATGGGGGGTGAATTGGGTAATTGCTAATCTAATCCGATATCGATGCCAAATTAAAATTAATAATGCAAAGTCCTTGACAATATGATATGCAAGAGGATATGCAAGGATAAACACTTATACAATAGGTGATATAAATAATAAGTACAGATATAAAGAGAAATAGTGCGCCAAAAACACAATCGCAAACAACAAGAATTGATCACGAAGTTCGGTCTAACACTTGACCTACGTCTCTGCTCCTCACCTCGAGGAGATCTCAACCATATCATAAATACTAAACAATAATGGTTTTCAAATATCACTGATAACTTTTATAATATACACACTGTCAATCCCACAAGACACACTCCTCTAAGTGTTGGACTACCAATGTTACCTTCCTCAAGTGTTTAGATTTACAACCTCTCTAGGTTTTACTACCAACCCACTCCTTTTGAAATTAACCCTGGTCTCTCTCCAACCACTCCTCTAAGCGTTCTTGTGTATTACAATATGTTTTACAATGAGTGCGAATAAATATTTTGTTCTCTAAACAAGTGAGAACAAACGGTAAGCTCTCTCTATGACACACTATCACAACTTAAAAATACAATATGTGAAATACTTAAGCTCAAGTAGTTGTGTGTGTAAACAATGAGTAAAATAAAATCAAACTCAATTAAATCTATCTTATATATGATAATCAAAATATAAATTAGCTAGAGAATGAGTTTAGAAAACTTCTCCAAAAATAAAGAGATGTAGATATAGAGATTTGAGGTTGAACGTCTCAAAACCAAAATTAAGATCATTCTCTTTGTGAAACTTTCTTCACACAAACAAACAACTTTAAACTTAGAAACAAACTGGTGAAACAATCTTGTAAAACTCTTAGTGAAAAACCAAGTCTTGAGGGCTATTTATAGCCTCTCAAACAAAACAGTCAAAACTAGACGTTATAGTAAAATGACCGTTGATCGATCGACTAATAAATCATATCGGTCGACTGATAGACTGTAAAAATGAAGGCTAAAAAAACTGCTACTCGTCAGTCGACCGGTTTCTTCAATCGGTTGACTGATAACATGATATTTCAGATACTTTATTTTTCTTTAGAGTTATTTTTCTAAATTCAAATTAAAATAGTAAATCAACTCCAAAAATAGTAAAACTTGGGGAAATATTTATATATATGAAAATAAACATGTAAGAATTATTTTCTAAAATATCATTTTCCATTTGTGAAAACTTAATATTTTACAAAATCGTTAAAAATACGAACTCGTTAAAAACTTGATTTTGATGAAATACTTTCAAACAAGTTCTGAGATTCTGTTTAATGGATTAATAGACTTTAGAAAAGATATAAAATATTTTCATTTAGTTAATAATCCAAAAACACAATATATTCTCAAAATCGATAAACATGAAACGATGTGTATGTGTGTGATTTGAGCTCTAAGTATAAACACATAAAGCACACAACTGAACTTAAAACACTATACCCAAAGGCAAAAATAATTTGTATGAAGCTTTATCTTGAGCGATCCTCATCTTGATAGTAGGGATGAAGCACGATTTTGTATTTGACTTGAATTGCGATGACTTCATTTTAATTTCCACTAATCTCCAAGATGTCGTCGTCAAGGCGCAAATCCAACCTGGATGCATGTTGGAGGAAAGCACACATACTAAAAAACAAGATTATGAATTATTTGTTAATCATTAAAATAAGATTAGACAATCGGCTCACAAACATGAGACCTAACAGTTTTATGCCTGGGAGGTCTACTATGGAACCTATATATATTTTGAGACGGTTGATGGAGAGATATAGAGAGAAAAGAAAGGATATACATATGATTTTTATTGATCTAAAGAAAGTTTATGATAGAGTATCTAGAGAAGTAATATGGTGGGTATTAAAAAAGAAACATGTACCTAGTATATTTATTGATGTGATTAAAGATATGTATAATAGGGTAGCAACTAGAGTAAGAACTAAGCTTTAAGTCTTTATCTTTTACATTAGTTATGGACCAATTTACTAAGCACATTCAGGATAAAATCCCATTGTGTATATTATTTGTCGATGATATAGTAATAGTTGATAAAATTAGAAAAGAAATTATTTTAAAGTAGAAAGATGGTGAGAAGCTCTTGAATCTAAAGTTTTAGAATTAGTAGAATAAAAACAAAATATATTGAGTACATTTTTAGTAAAATTAGGAAAGAAAAAGAGCCTATGGTACATATTGATGGCCAAAAAATACCTAAAACTAATTATTTTCGATATTTAGGATCAATTATTAGGCATGATGGTGAGATAGAAGATGATGTTGTGCATCGAATCAAATCGAGATGGTTGAAATGAAGGAATGCTTCGGGAGTCTTATGTGATTGTAGAATACTAATGAAACTAAAGAAAAAATTCTATAAGACCAACTATGCTTTATCGGTCAGAGTGTTGGGCAATTTAAAAATAACATATTCAAAAAAAATGAGTGTAACAGAAATAAAAATATTACGATGGTCTTGTGAGTATACATTAAAAGATAAGATAAGAAATGGGTCCATACATAGTAAATTAGAGGTTGCACCTATTGAGGATAAAATAAGAGAGAATAGATTAAGATGGTTTGGTCATGTACAACAGAGATCCTTTAGTGCACCTATTAAGAAAAACGATAATATTAGAGTTAATGTGGTTAAAAAATCTAGAGGTAGACCTATAATGACTTGGTTATAAGTAATTAAAAAGGATTTGATTAAGACTAATTTAATGGATGAGATGACCCATAACAAAATGGAATGAAAAAATATGATTTATGTAGCCGACCTTAAATATTTGGGATAAAAGACCGGTGGTGGTGGTGGTTGTTGGTGTACACTTCATCTATAATCTTCACACACACATTTAATAGTATTTTGTTCATTCTCCTTTCATTTTTAATTTAAGTATAAACTTACTTTGATATTTTGTGTTGTAATATCTAGATGTATCTCTCTCATAGTGAATAATACGTAAAAGAAATTTTGTAAGACATTAAAATTGCATATTTACACTAACATTAGATTTATTGAAGTCCAAATGTGAATTTAAAAACTAATAAGAATCATATTCTTTGAGAAAATGAATCTCTATGTTTGTAAGCTATTTAAATCTAAATAAAATAGAGAGGAAGTGTTGGGGATTGTAGTCTCCCCACCTACTACAATATGTGCAATTCCAAAGTCAACCCACAATCAAAAAGATAGAAAATGTCAACAATCAAGAAGAAAGAATACCGAGATTTACGTGGTTCAGTCGACCAACTTCGACCTACGTCCATGGGCAACAATACGAGAAATACACTATGTATCAGGGAGAACTACAAGAGGAACCACTCAACTCTCGTCTCTCAATCTCTCAACCTCACATACATAATCAAATCTCATATTATCTCCAAAGTCCTCTCCTTACAATCTTTGAACGGACAAAGACTGCGAAACACTCTCCTAATGATGTAATCTTTTACATGGATAAAAACTATGAAACCATCGCCTCTCACACAATATTCTTAAATCGGGTTACGTCATCTGCTAACCCTAGATTATAAGAATATTGGCTCTCTCTCATCTACTTAGTTTTTCCTCCAACAATAAAAGAATATATATATAGGGAAACCAAAAGTCTATCTCTAGCCTAATTTTCTAATTAGAATAGGATTCAAACTCTTAATCAAGATGAAACTCAATCTCCTAATCATGATAGATCTCTAACTCTATCTAACTCTCATGAAATTATACAAAGAATCAAAGACATAATCCCAACAATCTCCACAATGGATTTGATTCTCAAACTCCCTTGAAGATGTATCATCGTCGTCTTGAAACTTTGCCTCTCAAGATAGAGTCTTCTATAAAAGAACCCTAATGCCACTAGAAAGGAACCCTAGAGGGGGGTGAATAGGGTTATTGCTAATCTAATCAGATATTAATGCCGATTAAAATTAATTAACAAATATATCCTAGCAAATAACTTATGAACAATATGTGAGCAAGGATATACAAATATAAACAAGGGTGAAACAATATAGTGGACAATATAAACAAGCAATTTACGAAGGCGATATAAACAATAAGCACGAATATAAATGAACGCCAAAGCAAACACAAACAAAAGATATGTTCATGAGGTTCGGTCCGCCTGACCTACGTCCCCGCTCCTCACCTCGAGGAGATCTCCACTATCACACCGGGTTTTCTACGCTTACCCGAAAAACTTTTACACCTCACAATACGGTTTTCTAGCTAACCGAAAACTTTACAATCCCTCACAATATAACTACACTAACTACAACCTCAAGTGTTGGTCTCTAGCCCGTGTCTCCCTCAAGTGCTCGGAATTATCACCTCTCTCTAGGCTACCGACACCACTACTCTTGGGACAACCCCGTCTCTCACCACACACTCCTCTTGGTGTACTAGTGTAATACAAGGTGATCCTCACAATTAAAGCTCACAACAACAAATGATTGTTCTCTAATATGGATGAGAACACAATATAGGCTCACTCTCAATGTCACAAACCCATAACCCCAATTTATATTATGAATGTAAATACAATAAGCTCAATAGGTTGTGTGTGAACAAAGAGTATCAATAAAATCAACTAAACTCAATATAATCACTAGCTTAATAAAATGATAATTAAACAATAAAATGTAAAGCTAGATTGAGTTTAGAAAACTTCTCCAATAAATGACAAAGTGAGAGAGAGATGATTTAAAGCCCAAACACCAAAGATTATCTCCTCAAGCCCTTGTGAAATTATCTTCACAAACCAAACTCTTAAACAAGGCTTTAAACACCTTAAACAAACTTAAACTCTTGATTAAAAACTTGTTAAACCTTTTTTCTTGTTAGATGGGAGAGGTAAATACAATGGGGTATTTATAACAACCCAAGACATCAGCCAAAAACCCCAAGGAAATGACCAAAAACCCACACAAAAACATATCTGGAAAATAGCCGTTACTGTTCAACGGTCATATTTATAAGTCGACTTGCATTCGACTTGGTATAAGTCGACTTGCATTCGACTTGGTATAAGTCGACTTGAAAGATCACATAAGTCGACTTGCCAGATGAAAATAACACATAAAATTCAGCACATAAGTCGACTTGGAAAATGACATAAGTCGACTTGGTCTAAGTCGACTTAATAGTTCGAGTAAGTCGACTTGGCAGAGAGTTTTTGCACATTCCAGAGCATTTCATAAGTCGACTTGTCAGGGTTTATAAGTCGACTTATAAACGTGCACAGGCACTGTTCATGTTGAAAAACTGATTTTTAAAGTGACTTTAAAAATAACAAATAAATTCCAAAAATTATGAAACTTTGAAAAATGATTGTAAACATGTAAATGAACATGTTACAAAAAGAATTTTTAGAATTGTACTTGACAAAAGTAAAAACTCATCATTTTACAAATATGTTCAAAAACATGAAAATGAAACATACATGTTTTTGACATTTGATTTAAACAAACTTTTGGAAACTTTTGTATGGCTTTATAGACTTAGGAAAAGATATAAAAACATATTATCAAGTCCATAAACCAAAAACAAAATATTTTCAAATATGATAGAATATGAAACATATGAACATATATATGAATATATATTT
>BQKN01064481.1:135340-160043 GCA_022839385.1 Asparagus kiusianus | reverse complement strand
AAAATCAAACCAAAACATATATGTATATATATAACTATATATATATATACAAAAACCAAAACGAAATGTGTATGTGTGTATATAATTGAGCTTAAAGTACTAACACACATAATATAAAACCTAAAACTAAATTACCCAAGCAATCTTGATCTTCAATAAGCTTGACTTGGTACATATGCGGATGAAGCGAGATCTTGGATCTTTAACTTAAATAGCAATGCTTCACTCCACAATTCCGCTAACCTCTATTTGTTATGATCGTTATGGCGCAATCCATCCATCCTCTAATATATTGTTTGTCTAGAATACCTAATAAGAAACATAAACACTAGACAAACAATATTAGGAATTGTTTGTAATCATCAAAACAAGATTAGAAGATGTAGGCTCATAACATGAGACCTAATAATCTCCCCCTTTTTGATGATGACAAATAATCTACACAAAGAGTATATAAGATATACAATAAAACATAATACTCTTAAGATATACTCACAATCCACTTGTTTCTCTTCCTTTGGCAACATCAAAAATGGAGAAACAAAATAGTAAGAGAGCGGAAGCTCCCCCTATCATAAAGCATAGGTGAGTATAAACATAAAAAGATATAGAGATTTCTCCCCCTATCAAAAAGCAATAAAGAGTATATGCAATGAAATGCAAGGCAAAACATGTGAGTAAGCATAGATGAAAAAAAAACATGCTAAATACCACTCACATACAACAAGATAATGAGAACACATATGGATGTATCATTATGGAAGAGTGTGTCTCAAAACACAATTATAAAAACCATGTATAAAACGATTTATGAAATCAAAAGAAGATGAACATGAGAATCATGCAAAAAGAGTTTTCGAATGAAAACAAATCAACCAAATGAAGTCATAAATCAACCAGTTAAACCAAAAATGATGTTTGATCAAAATAATTTCTTTGTAAGACTTGATCAAACCACTCATAGAATACATTATAAAGCATATTTGAAATTTGAATCATCTATTTGTGCTTATATAATGAATTCAAAATAACAAATTAAAGCATAATTTTTATAGTTCAAAAGTAACATACAAGAATCATGAACTATGGATTTAGAAAAACTAAAAATCATCTTTGATTTTTTAAAAATCAAGAGAGACAACTATATCTAGCTCTTGAGCTAGTATTAACCCATATAAACATTTTTGCTTCGTAGTGGCGTCTGCTTCGTAGTGGCGTCTCTACCTCTCTTTTGTATACCATGAGATCTTCATCACATCTAACATCAGAAGCAAATCAATCATGCTTGTCCTCCTAACTTGAGCCTGACAATAGCCTTCCCCCGCTTGTTGTCCTTGTGCTCCACCTACATCGTTCATCTCAAACTATATCGGTGCACTTCTCTAACTCCGCACTATGAGCCAGATGCCTCCATCTCCTCCATCACTTAGTTTGGACCAAATATGAGCGCTCATCGTCTTCAAGTCCAATGCCACCATCTCCATCAGCATGTGTGTCACTCAGTCGTGTCTGCTTGCAAGCTCCACCTAATCTAGAACTATCCTCCTCGAGTCTACACACTAACCAACAACTGCTCCTGATGACTCTGAATAATTATAGGCTAATAACTTTACTGCTAGAATCACATCTGATTCTCTATGTCAGTCTCATCTGTCGCATACTCTTTTGTCCTATCTACCATCAGATCTGTCTCGTCATCACTATCAGAATTATTTAGTACTTTCTGACCAATCTAAACAAAATCTAAAAAAATAAACCTTCCTATCACGTTTAGAGCACTCTAAAACTTAAGAATCAACTCCTGGATTACTAAAATCAACCTCTGATTCACCAATATATCGGCAAAACCATCTGGACCATCCGATGTGCATCCACAACACCAAACACTAAACAAAACTCCACATCAGATTAGCTGGTCGCAATTAGACAATCAGATGACATGAACTTCTTCTCATAATTATTTATGTGGATCCCACTGGCTAAAATTCCTTTTCTTCCCACACGTGTGAATCTCCTCATGTGCTGCTACTATTTTGACTCTTGCACGTGAACGAACAAACCAAAAACCACCTATGTTATCGTTCTTGTCGTCGCCCGCTCTTGGCGCCACTCGGCCTTCCTTTTTTTCTTCATCTTGATTCTTGTAACGCTGATCTTCAATCTTGCATGACGGCGTCTTCTATCTTACGAAATCGCTCCCTGATCCATCATCATCGCTCTAATACCACTTATTAGGGATTGTAGTCTCCCCACCTACTATAATATGCACAATTCCAAAGTCAACCCACAATCAACAAGATAGAAAACGATCACAATCAAGAAGAAAGAACACCGAGATTTACGTGGTTCAGTCGACTAACTTTGACCTATATCCACGGGCAACAATACAAGAAATCAACTATGTATTAGGGAGAACTACAAGGTGAACCACTCAACTCTCATCTCTCAATCTCTCAACCTCACATACATAATCAAATCTTATATTATCTCCAAAGCCCTCTCCTTACAATCTTTTGAACGGACAAAGATTGTGAAACCCTCTCCCAATGATGTAATCTTTTACACGGATAAAAACTATGAAACAATCGCCTCTCACACAATATTTTTGAATCAAGTTACGTCCTCTGCTAACCCTAGATTATAAGAGTATTGGCTCTCTCTCATCTACTTGGTTTTTCCTCTAACATTAGAAGAATATATATAGGGAAGCTAAAACCCTATATCTGGCCTAACTTCCTAATTAGAATAGGAATCAAACTCCTAATCAAAATGAGACTCAATGTCTTAATCATGATAGATCTCTAACCATATCTAACTCTCATAAAGTTATACAAATAATCAAAGACATAATCCCAACAGGAAGAAAAACATAACATATCGTCCTCTCATAATTGTAAATCAGTGTGCAAGTCACGCCCCGCTTCCTAAAATATCCGAGAATCGGAACGTGTATAAGCCCGCGACGTATTAGATTAAGAAGAAATGTAAACTATCATTTTTTTTCTCAATCCAATACGCTAAGCGTCTAGAAATAAATACAATGCGAAGTCACAGGTCCCCGATCATAGTAGCAAGAATATAATGAACAACACAGAATAAAATAATACATATCATAACACAAATGAATATCATCCAAGATATAATATTCGGGTCAAACATGCCCTTATATATATCTGAACAAATGAATACTAGAGAAATATAAAATACAATGATCAAGCGAAAAAGAAAATGCTACAAAAGAAAACTGAAAGGAATAACTAAGCTTCAGTTTCTTCTTCTGCTCCGTCTGTAAGGCACTCCTGCTGAGAATCCTCTGGCTCCTGGCAATCTCCCAGTTAGACTTGTTCTTCCTCTAAGTCTGACGTACACCAGAGAAAATAGGTGTACGTCAGCGTGCATGGCACACGACAAGACCCCACAAAACAAATAGAACGAATGAAAACCAAAGCAGAGATGATATGACCACAGAAATAACAAAAGAACGTACAACTAAAACCACAAATCAACATGAAAATCTACTACTAAAACATGATAACATAAATCTAACTACATACAATAACCGGGTCAAGTACTAGCCATTATATCACAACTCATTGGTCCACAACTCACATAGAGTCAACGCTCATATAATCGGATAACTGACTGTTCACAAATCCCCTACGTGCATCCAAACACGCGAAACGGTTCGGTGTGATGACTACACGCAATCCGATTTTGACCTGGTTCGAACTCAAGCAAAACTCGGGTGACGAAACGATTTCACTGACCAAGTGTGAAACGCTTCACTTGGCCCAACAAACTAACTCCAGTGCGAAATGGTTCACTGGTGCGAGTCTGAAAGATACATCAACGGTCTTATCCGATCACATGAACATTAACTTCCCCATCCCAACTCTTCTCGTTTTTCTAATCAACCATAAACCTTATTAAAACTCTGGTTCACCACCTAAACTCAGTCAACACACCCACACATGTCACTAGGTCTCGTTCATCATACATAAGCCACTAAGCCATGGATTCCTAATGATTCTCAATCACAGAAGTACAATAAATACAAACAATCTGGTACAACGATGATATGGCATATCACGTAATTAAATCATAAACAAGAATCGTGAATGACTACAATAACAGTGCAGGATGTAACTACAGTTATCAAATAAATACACATGGAATGTTGCAATTTTCAATCGTCGTGATCATAAATTTATTAATTCTAAAAATAATCTTTTTTCAAAACAAAATCCTTAAAATTTATTTCTTAATAATTAAAAATAATCCTTTTTCTAAAATAACTCTTTTAACTTATTTATTACTATAATGATTCAAAATAATCCTTAGAAATATTCTCCTCTTAAGTGAAGTTGCCGCCCAGCAAACTACGGCTCGAAAGCCTACGTGCGCTAGCACGCACTTCCGTTTTCTTCGTAGGGTCCTTAATAATTCCAAAAACATCTCATAATTAATCAAAATCTAATTGTCGAAATATCCTTTCATCACATACGGCTCAAAATACCTATCATACTCCTCTTCACGAATATCACTACAACAGTAATCAATATCATATAGTATCGTTCGTCAATAATCCCACGCAGGTTATAACATATCGCAGTCTATTCTATGCAATCAATTAATAACAGATATAAATAATGGAAATACAAGTCAAGGGAAGCGGGATCTTGCCTCGATGCATCGAACAAGTCGACATCGATGGCGTGGGTCGGATCCGACGCGATGGGGCGAGGTGTCGGGAAGAGCTTCGGTGAGGGGCTGTAGGTCTAGGCTGACAGCGGCGGTCAGGTGGCAGCGAGTTCGGGTTGGCGTTGGGCAGCGGTGGTCAGAGGTGACTGTAGGGGGTCGACGAGTGGAGGAGGAGAGAGAGGTTCTGATGGGGGCTGTGTGGGGAGGCCGACGGAGTGGGGCTCGGCGATGGGCTGGGCGCGGCGAAGCGCCGGTTGCTGGAGGTTGGGCTGGAGTTTGTTGGCGGCATGGTGAGGAGGACGACAGGTGTTGGTCTGGGCGAGATGGAAGAGGAGGTCGGGGCGGCTTGAAGGCGGCAGCGAGAGCGGTCGATGAAGACGGGGAACTGGGGCGGTTGCGGGATCAGAGGCGGCGGCGAACTGGGTTTGGTCGGAGGTGAGTTCGAAGGGGAGCCCGACTGGTGAAGAGGATAGGAAGGTGGAGGCTTAGGCTGTTAGAGGGGGCTGAGTGGGGAATGAGGGAGAGAGAAAGAGATCTTAGGGAGAGAGAGAAGAACGAGAGAGAGAGAGAGAGAGAGGGAGAGAGAGAGAGTGACAGTGAGAGAGAGAGAGTGAGTGAGAGTTGAGAATGTGTGAGTGAGGTGAGAGAGGGGAACTTTTGAGGAGGAGTGGGGGAGCATGAGGTAGGAGTGTGTGCGTGAATTGGGGAGGGTTTTAGGGGAAGTGGGGTAGGGGAAGAGAGAGATGAAGAGAGAGAGGGGTTTACAGATGAGAGGGAAAACACAGGGAAAATACCCTTTTAAAATAATAATTAAAAATACCAAAAAATTTATTCAAATAAATATTGAAAATTTATAGTCAAAATAAATATAACAATAACAATAATGAATAATTAATTATTAATTTAAAAAGTTTAACCGAACAATTAAATTATAATTAGCAAAACAATTAAAATAATATAATACTATATTTTTAAATCGTAACAATTCTAGAGAAATTGGGGAAAGTACAAATACTCTTTTAGAAAAATAATATTTAATGTTTAAATACCATAAAATTATTTAACCCGTATTAGAAATTTACAGTCATTACATCCTACCCTCCTCAAAATAAATTCCGTCCTCGGAATTAAAATAAAAATAATGCAGAAAGAATCCAAGGACAGAGATATGGAACGATATCCATAAATAGAGGAGAATGTAAAACAAAACGACACAAGATAAGATACAAGATGTGATAGCTAAGATATCGCTATCGCATTCCAGACCCGCAACAAAGCCCAAACAAATACTATGATACAAACATATTTAACTGTGTGAACTTGTTATACAGTACTTGTAAATATATACGCAATCTAATCAGTATAAAGTATAAGATAAGTAATAATACAGAATCAAAACAAATATGTACAATATAAATAAACAATCATATAAAGTGAATCATACAAATAATTACAATCATTCATAGAAACAAAGCAGAAACATATTAAGTAAGAATAAAGTCAAGTAAGAACAATAAATCTAAAGCAAACACAAAAATAAGTCAAATACAATAGAAACAGACAGAAACATTAACAACATAATAAGAAAAGTTAAAAAATCTAAAATACATAGCAGTTTAAACAAAACATAATAGCAGGGTATAACAATGGTTAATTAAAAACAAAAAAAAATTAATTATGAAAAAACACAATCAATACAGGTTCAAGCTAAAGATATTAAAAACACAATGTAAGATATAGAATCAATAAAAAAACAAGTAAACGAGCAAAAAACAAACATGAACAGGATCATATAACAACATAGAATGATATAATAATAAGTATAAATCAAAGATAATAGGAAAAGCAATCATAAAGCAATTAGAATAATAATACATACAAAATAAACACAAATAAAAGAAAACATATTTTATTGATGGAATGATGAAAAGTAGTCTGAAACATAGAAAAAATACAAAGACAGTCAAGTATAAATAGCTAAACACAATTATTAAAACAATTATACAATCAAATAGTCATGTAAAGCAGTATACAAAATTTATCAGATAAATAATTCATTACACAAATATTGGGAATTTACAAATTGTATACACAGAATTTAGAATGCGACAAACAATATAATTATGTAAAAATAAGCAGCACAATGCAAGTGGAACATTAGAAGGTAATTAAACATAGACCAAAAAGATATGATATACAAACAATACAATACAGATAATCATGGAAGGACAAAGTGATATGACACAACAACATATAAGAAAATGAATTATATGTAGTATATCATATCAAAAACAAAATAAATAATTATAGACGTATCTCACAACAATAATTATCGAAAACACACACCTTATATAAATATTATGACTAAATAAACAAAGCAGATTACAATCTGAACAAAGAACAAAATAAAAAGTAAGTATTAGAATGAATAAGAAACTGTATATAGAAAATAAGTAAGAAATACGTAAACAAACTAAGAAAGATGAAATGATTGATAAATTAAATCAAACAATGATGATACATGTAATTGGAAGTAAAGAATGAAATAAAATATACTAAATGGAACTATTTTATACGTAATAAAACAAGCTAGCAAGTTAATAATACACTTATAATATAATATATAATAGTAGATAATGATAATGTAAAATGACTGAAATATACTAAAACACGAGAATAACGTAATATTACTAGAAAAGCACAAGATATAAGAAAATAATGCAGAACAATCAGGTAGAAGGACAATAAAGATTATAATAAGGTACACAGAACATACATAATTACAATTAAAAATAACATTAACAAATAAACATAGATAGAAACACATCAATACATATAGACAAACAAACAGATGTAAAATATAATAATAATCAATAGCCGAATAAAACGATACACAATAATTACTAGCATACAAACAGTTATATAACGCAAAGTAAATAATACAAAATCATAGTTAAGTTCAAAGAAACACAAATAAAATCAAAGTATAAAAATAAAAGATATAAAAACAAAATGGATAAATAAGATTCAGAAACAAATGATGTGTATAACTAATATAATCATTATGTATAATAAGCGTTAAAAATAAAACAAATACATAATAATAAGCATATAAAAGTCTGAATACTCATGGTACTAATCATGCCAACAAAAATAAATTTTGATGGAAAAAGTCACAAAATATTATATGATAAAATAGACATAAGAGTAAACGAATGATTCAAAATAAACATATTATATAAAACATAATAAGAAGAACATAATTATATATTCGACAAACAATATGATAAATTATAACTATTAGTAATATTCATAAATATAAACAAGATACAACAATAATAATCCTCACTATATAAAATCAATTCAGACATAGTAGTATATTGTGTAGTAGTCAAAGATCACATAAATACAATCAGCGTAATATACATAAATAAAATGTATAATACATAAAACATGAACTATGAAAGATAAAATAGATTTATAAACAATGAAAACATACAATATAATATTACATTTGATACATAGAATAATATAATAAATAATACAGAAATCAATACACTTAAATGATGCATAAGTCAAAATCAAAGAAAATATAGTTGTCAAAATAATAACATATAAAATAATGACCGGTACGGGAAAAGAGAGGTTATACAAAGAGAGGATAATCACGAAGCGATGGGACAAGAACCGTGGAAAACTCCGGAGTCAAAGAATGATAAGATAGGAACGAAACAAAATCTATCAAGAAATAGGATAAGGGCTCAAGAATAGTCTCACGGATGAAATATGATATGCGTCTAAATTGTCCACTATATTCTCACTGGTAGGAACTCAGGACCGTGACCTACATGAGCCACTAAAAAAATCTGTCACGACCCGCTTCCCAAAATACCCGGGAATCGAAACGTGTACAAGCCCGGGACGTATTAGATTGAGAAGAAATGAACACTATCATTTTCTTTTCTTTTCTTTTTTTCTCAATCCAATACGCTAAGCATCTAGAAATAAATACAATGTGAAGTCATAGGTCCCCGATCATAGTAGTGAGAATATAATGAACAATAAAGAATAAAATAATATATATCAAATCATAAATAAATATCATCCAAGACATAATATTCGGGTCAAACATGTCCTTATATATATCTGAACAAATGAATACTTGAGAAATATAAAATACAATGATCAAACAGAAAAGAAAATGCTACAAAAGCAAACCGAAAGGAATAACTAAGCTTCGGTTTCTTCTTCTGCTCCGTCTGCAAGGCACTCCTGCTGAGAATCCTCTGGCTCCTGGCGATCTCCTAGTTAAACCTGTTTTTCCTCTAAGTCTGACGTACACCAGAGAAAATAGGTGTACGTCAGCGTGCATGGAACACGGCAAGACCCCACAAAACAAATAGAACGAATGAAAACCAAAGCAGAGATGATACGACCACAAAAATAACAAAAGAACGTACAACTAAAAAACCACAAATCAACATGAAAATCTACTACTAAAACATGATAACATAAATCTAACTACATACGATAACCGGGTCAAGTACTAGCCATTATATCACAACTCACTGGTCCACAACTCACATAGAGTCAACGCTCATATCATCGGATAACTGACTGTTCACAAATCCCCTACGTGCATCCAAACCCGCAAAACGGTTCGGTGAGATGACTATACGCAATCCGATTTCGACCTGATTCGAACTCAAGCAAAACTCGGGTGACGAAACAATTTCACTGACCAAGTACGAAACGGTTCACTTGGCCCAACAAACTAACCCCAGTGCGAAACGGTTCACTGGTGCGAGTCTGAAAGATACATCAACAGTCTTATCCGATCACATGAACATTAACTTCCCCATCCTAACTCTTCTCATTTTTCTAATCAACCATAAACCTTATTAAAACTCGGGTTCACCACCTAAACTCAAACAACACACCCACACATATCTCTAGGTCTCGTTCATCATACATAAGCCGCTAAGCCATGGATTCCTAATGATTCTCAATCACAGAAGTACAATAAATACAAACAATCTGGTACAACGATGATATGGCATATCACGTAATTAAATCATGAACAAGAATCATGAACGACTACAATAACAGTGCAGGATGTAACTATAGCTATCAAATAAATACACATGGGGAATGTCGCAATTTTCAATCGTCGTGATCATAAATTTTTTAATTCTGAAAATAATATTTTTTCAAAACAAAATCCTTAAAATTTATTTCTTAATAATTATAAATAATCCTTTTTCTAAAATAACTCTTTTAACTTATTTATTACTATAATGATTCAAAATAATTCTTAAAAATATTCTTAATAATTCCAAAAACATCTCATAATTAATCAAAATCTAATTGTCGAAATATCCTTTCATCACATACGGCTCAAAATACCTATCATACTCCTCTTCAGGAATATCACTACAATAGTAATCAATATCATATAGTATCGTTCGTCAACAATCCCACGCAGGTTATAACATATCGCAGTCTATTCTATTCAATCAATTAATAACAGATATAAACAATAGAAATACAAGTCAAGGGAAGCGGGATCTTGCCTCGGTGCGTCGAACAAGTCGACATCGATGGCGCGGGTCGGATCCGACGCGGTGGGGCGAGGTGTCAGGAAGAGCTCCGGTGAGGGGCTACGGGTCAGGGCTGACAGCGGCAGTCAGGTGGCAGCGAGTTCAGGTTGGCGTTGGTCAGCAGCGGTCGGAGGCGACTGCAGGGGGGTCGACGAGTGGAGGAGGAGAGAGAGGTTCTGATGGGGGCTGTGTGGGGAGGCCGACGGAGTGGGGCTCGGCGATGGGTTGGGCGCGACGAAGCGCAGGTTGTTGGAGGTTGGGCTAGAGTTTGTTGGCGGCGCGGTGAGGAGGACGACAGGTGTGGGTCTGGGCGAGATGAAAGAGGAGGTTAGGGCGGCTTGAAGGCGGCGGCGAGAGCGGTCGACAACGACGGGGAACTGGGGCGGCTGCGGGATCAGAGGCGGCGGTGAACTGGGTTTGGTCGGAGGTGAGTTCGAAGGGGAGCTCGGCTGGTGAAGGGGATAGGAAGGTGGAGGCTTGGGCTGTTAGAGGGGGCTGAGTGGGGAATGAGGGAGAGAGAAAGAGATCTTAGGGAGAGAGAGAAGAACGAGAGAGAGAGAGAGATAAAGAGTGACAGTGAGAGAGAGAGAGTGAGAGTTGAGGATGTGTGAGTGAGGTGAGAGAGGGGGACTTTTGAGGAGGAGTGGGGGAGCACGAGGTAGGAGTGTGTGCGTGAATTAGGGATGGTTTTAGGGGAAGTGGGGTAGGGGGAGAGAGAGAGAGAGATGAAGAGAGAGAGAGAGAGAGAGAGAGAAGAGAGAGAGAGAGAGAGAGAAGAGAGAGAGAGAGATGAAGAGAGAGAGAGAGAGAGAAGAGAGAGAGAGAGAGAGAGAGAAGAGAGAGAGAGAGAGAGAGAGAGAGGTTTACAGATGAGAGGGAAAACGTAGGGAAAATACCTTTTTAAAATAATAATTAAAAATACCAGAAAATTTATTCAAATAAATATTGAAAATTTATGGTCAAAATAAATATAACAATAACAATAATGAATAATTAATTATTAATTTAAAAAGTTTAACCGAACAATTAAAATTATAATTGGCAAAACAATTAAAATAATATAATACTGTATTTTTAAATTGTAACAATTCTAGAGAAATTAGGTAAAGTACAAATACTCTTTTAGAAAAATAATATTTAATGTTTAAATACCAAAAAATTATTTAAATCCGTATTAAAAATTTACGATCATTACAGTGTAAGCAGAGTACATAATTAGGGAAAATAATATACAATATTGATGCAAACAATATAAAACCATTAAGATGATTTTTGTACACATGTCATTTTCTACCTCATAATTTTCTATGGAGGACACTAAAGGACTCCCAATTTAATTTCTAGATATATCTCTAATCCAATCTACTAGGGCCCAAGGGAAGGTGCTCACTTCCTCCATGCCAAAAGCCCATATAGGGTACAATGAATCTCGCCAAGTCATGAAACATCTTTTCGTTTACTTAGCACCCCACCAACCATTTGTAGAGTTTTAGATTTGAGGTATCAATCATTACCAATAAGAGGTGGCCACATCATGGGATCACGTAGTATTTAATTTGGTATCTAGTCATTGGGGGAGTATATAGAGATTTGATAGAGGAAAAGAAAGTTATAGTCTAGGTTAGATCTTGATGTGGACTTGATTTTAGGTTTGACGCATCCAAATAGTTGAAGCATACAGTGTACTCTCAGCGACTTGATCTGAACCATATAGCCATGATTAATTCAAAGAGATTAAACAATAATCTAAAGAGCGGAAGCTTATACCTGAATCCATAGTAGAGATCTTGATTTTGGGTTTTGATGATCTTCTAACCTTAGGGTTCTCTCTTAGCCGAATTTCTCTCTTGAGATGGGGGTGAAGAGAATTAGAGAAGTAAC
This sequence comes from Asparagus kiusianus, assembly GCA_022839385.1. NCBI lineage: Eukaryota > Viridiplantae > Streptophyta > Magnoliopsida > Asparagales > Asparagaceae > Asparagus > Asparagus kiusianus. Next base: position 147,861 of record BQKN01064481.1, on the reverse strand, counting down.
CCTAGATTAGGGACCATAACCCCTTATTTATAGGTGTTGTACTTTTGCAATTTGGCCCCTCAACAAATCACAATTACAACCCGGTATCTGCACATATAACCCCATGACTTATTTAAATACCCATTAACCCAACTTAATTGATCACTTTAGTGGGTTATCCTGAATTGATAGCAATACACAATGATTAATCATATGTGTCCACAATTAGATTTATTAGATTAAATCCAACAATCTCCCACTTGGACACCATATGATTCCTTAAATTGTGTATAACCTTATGAGCTCAAAATTTGCTATCATTGAAAAGGTATTTCCGAACAATCTGGTCCATTGGCTATATCAATATAGGATCAAAGCGGCCTTCGTCACATTTATCGTGACTCGACCCATCAATGGTCACATATACCAATACAATCAAACGACATAGATCAATCATGGATGTGCAGCATGAAAATTACATGCAATGTGATCAGTACATGTCTATTTTCAACTGGTCCTCCTTAATGAGGTCAAAACCGAACATAATGTAACAGAGTGTCTTAACTGAAAACTTTATTCTGATCAGACAATACAAACAAATATAAAGCACCACAAAATACAAACTCCCACTAAATCATAATATCCTCAAATATTACCACCCCCATATGAGCAGTATGCTCGAGAAAGACCTTGGGTGGTAATCCCTTAGTAAGAGGATCAGCTAATATGGAGTTTGTCCCAATGTGCTCTATGGATATCTGTCCACTCTGTACCTTTTCTTTCACAACCAGGAACTTAATGTCAATATGTTTTGACTTAATTGAGCTCCTGTTGTTATTTGAATACATTACTGCAGATTTATTGTCACAATATAACCTTAGTGGTCTTTCAACATTTTCCAAAATGCGCAGTCCCGTGACAAAATTTCGCAGCCATATTCCCTGATTGGATGCCTCATAGCAAGCTACAAATTCTGCTGCCATAGTGGAGGAAGCTACTAGTGTCTGTTTGATACTTTTCCATAAAATAGCTCCTCCTGCTAACATATAAATGTAGCCTGATGTAGACTTTCTGCTATCTTGGTATCCAGCAAAATCAGAATCCGAATACCCAATGACCTCTAAATTTTCTGATTTTCTGTATGTGAGCATGTAACCTTTTGTTTTCTGAAGATACCTCATAACCCTTTTGACTGCTGTCCAGTGATCCAAACCAGGGTTGCTTAAGTATCTGCCTAACATCCCAACAATGTACGCAATATCCGGACGCGTACATACCTGAGCATACATTAGACTTCCTACAGCCGAAGCATAAGGAATCTTCTGCATTTCCTGAATTTCAAGGTTACCTTTAGGGCACTGATTGAGACTAAACTTGTCTCCCTTAGCAACAGGGGTATCTCCTGGTCTGCAGTCTTGCATGCCAAACCTTTTAAGTACCTTATCGATATAGCTCTTTTGTGATAATCCAAGAATACCCCGAGAACGATCTCGATGTATCTGGATCCCTAATATAAAAGAGGCGTCCCCAAGATCTTTCATCTCAAAATTCTTTGATAGAAATCTCTTGGTTTCGTGCAACATGCCTATATCATTAGTGGCAAGCAATATGTCATCGACATACAGAACCCGAAAGATATACTTACTCCCACTGAACTTGTGATATACACAGTCATCAACAATGTTCATCTCAAAACCGAACGAGATAACTATTTGTTGAAACTTGTGATACCATTGACGAGGAGCTTGCTTGAGTCCATAGATGGATTTCCTTAATTTGCATACCATATTCTTTGGGTCTCCCGACACAAAGTTTTCTGGTTGCACCATATAGATCATCTCATCAATGTCGCCATTGAGAAATGCAGTCTTAACATCCATCTGATGTAACTCAAGATCATAATGAGCAACAAGTGCCATGATTATTCTGAATGAGTCTTTCGATGAAACCGGAGAGAAAGTCTCTGTATAATCAATGCCTTCCTTTTGAGTATAGCCTTTAGCCACAAGACGTGCCTTATACCTCTCCACATTACCTTTTGCATCCCGCTTGGTTTTAAAAATCCATTTACAACCAATTGGTTTTGCACCTTCTGGTAACGGGACAAGTTCCCAAACCTTATTGTCTTGCATAGACTTGTACTCTTCATTCATGGCATCAATCCACTGTTGAGAGTTAGAACTTTTCATGGCCTGAAGGAAGTTGATTGGATCATCTTCCAACATTCCACTACTTTCCTCATGTTCTTGGAGAAATACAACATAATCATCCGGAATAGCATTTCTCCTTTCTCTCGTGGATCTCCTTAATGGCACTGGTTCTTGAGGTTGTTGAGTTTGTTCTTCTGGAATAGGGAGTTGATCAACATTGTCATCTTGAGGTTCCGGATTTACTTCTTGAGCAACAACAGGTATAGGAACCTGAATATTGTCAAAAGTAACTGTATGGATTGGATCTGAAGCCAATTCCTCCTCAAAAGCAATGTCTCTAACCTTATTTCTCCCCCCCCCAAACTCAACATCCTCAAAGAATGTTGTTGTTCCCGTCTCAAAAATATTCCTTAGTGTGGGATCATAAAACTTATAGCCCCTAGAGCGTTCAGAGTAACCAATAAAGTAGCTGCTAACTGTTTTGGAGTCCAATTTCTTTTCATTTGGCCTATAAGGCCTTGCCTCAGCTGGACATCCCCAAATATGTAAGTGCTTTAAATTGGGCTTTCGACCAGTCCAAAGCTCATAAGGTGTTTTAGCAACTGCTTTACTTGGTACTCTGTTCAGAATGTAAGCTGCTGTCTTAAGTGCTTCTCCCCAGAGTGACTCTGGTAAAGAAGAATGAGCAATCATACTTCTTACCATATCCTTAAGAGTCCTGTTTCGTCTTTCAGCTACACCATTCATGCTAGGTGAACCCGGCATGGTGTACTGTGGGACGATACCGCATTCCTCTAGGTATCTAGCAAATGGACCTGGACGTTGTTCACCTGAACCATCATATCTGCCGTAGTACTCACCACCACGATCAGATCTAACGGTCTTAATTCTTCTGTTGAGTTGATTCTCAACTTCAGCTTTATAGGCTTTGAACATGTCCAGAGACTCAGATTTTTCATGAATAAGATATAGGTGCCCATAGCGTGAGTAATCGTCTATGAATGATATAAAATATTGTTGACCATTCCAGGATTCCTTAGGGAATGGCCCACAAATATCCGTATGTATCAATTCTAAGACATCCGAAGATCTGTTGGCACCTAATCTCTTCACTTTGGTCTGTTTTCTCTTGATACATTCAACACATACGTCGAAGTCCGAAAAATCAAGGGAATCCAAAATGCCATCAGACACAAGACGCTCAACTCTACCTTTTGAGATATGACCTAAGCGCTTGTGCCATAATGTCGCCGAATTTTCCTTATTTAATTTACGCTTAGTACCACGCGATTCCGCATGCAAAGTTTTATTATAAGAAGCAATTGTATCAAGCAAATATAGGTTGTCAAAAATACTTAAATAACCGGTTCCCACAATATTTGAATTAAAAGATAAACTGAATTGATTGTTTCCAAATGAACAAGAATAACCTGATTTGTCCAATACAGAAACTAAAATCAAATTCCGTCTAAAAGACGGTACTACAAAAGTATCTTTTAAATCCAAATAAGAACCAGTTCCTAATAGCAACCTAAAATGCCCAATTGCTTCCACATCTACTGACTGACCGTCGCCCACAAAGATGTGTCTTTCAACATCACTTGGCTTTCGGTAGCTCAGACAACCCTGTATAGAAACACTTATGTGAGTAGTAGCACCAGAGTCTAACCACCAAGTGTTTCTAGGTACTGAAACTAAATTAACCTCAGAACAGACCAAAGAAAGGAACGTACCCTTATTATCACGCCAAGCGTGATATTTTGTACAGTCCTTCTTCATATGTCCAGGTTTCTTACAGAAGAAACAACCCTGATTATCCTTATGTTGTTTCTTCTCATCTGGACCCTTAGCAGCTTCCTTATCATTCTTCCTTTTCTTGCCCTTATCCTTAGAGGCATAGGCCAAATGAGCACTTTCTGTCTTATCTTGCTTCAACCTGTCTTCTTCTTGCACACAGTATGAAATGAGCTCATTTAGAGTCCATTTCTCCTTTTGACAGTTATAACTGACTTTAAATTGATTAAACTGTGCAGGAAGAGACAACAGAACCAGATGCACTGATAACTCATCACAAAGATCGAGTTTAAGTGCCTTAAGTTTTGAAGCAATATGAGACATTTCCATAATGTACTCCCTTATATTTCCTTTGCCCTTATACTTCATCGAAATCAAGCGAGCTAAAAGCGTGCTTGTTTCTACCTTATCGTTTTTCGCAAAACGCTTTTCAATTTCGGCAAGGAAATCTTTAGCCTTAGTAATCCCTTCGGATTCTATGCCTCTGAAGGCTTCCGGAACGTCGCGCTTAATGATCATAAGACTCATGCGATTTGAACGCTCCCACTTCTCATGCTCCTTCTTTGCATCAGGAGTGCTATCCGCATTGAGAGGTTGGGGTTGTTCAGTTCTTAATGCATAGTCAAGATCCATGCAGCCAAGAACAATTAATATGTTCTCTTTCCAAACCTTGAAGTTTGACCCATTTAGCATGGGAATTGAGTTGATGTTAGCAGAAATTGTTGCAGCAGATGCATTAGCTGAAATAAAACAAAAGATGCTCACATCAATAACCATATTTAGTAATCAATAAAATTCAAATAATGATAAATCCCCATCCAAGATATCGGGCACAACATTAATATCAAGTCTTTGGACAGTAATATTAACTTGTAAGCGATACCTTGTTGCAATGATCAAACATTGACAATAACTCATGTCAAATAATGAAACTATCTTTGGATCGATTCATTATTCACATGTAAACCTTATAATTGTCACACGCTTATCATCGCAGATGTGTATACAGTCTAAATAAATATTAACCTTCCTTTGGGCCGATTAAATATTTACACGAAAGCATACACACAAACATCTCACATTCCTCATGAACAATCTCCACAAGAGAGGTTACTTTGGCAACTTCTTGCTTCAATTAAACAATTGGAGTGAGAGATAACCTTAATACCTTAGTGTCATAATATTTGAATTAAATAATTGATTAAAAAACCGAATTAGATTTAAATTAAAAAAATTTTAATTTAAATCAACTGAACTTAATTGGGGTCTCACAGCTTAATTAGGGCCCATAACTTAATAAATTAAGTATACCATAGTGGACCCATGAATAAACTGAGGCTTAACCATAGTGAACACAAAGTTCGCTTGAATTCGAACGCGAGGTTCGACTGTATTTGAGTACGAGACTCACTTAAGCACGAACGCGAGGTTCGTCTGAAAATGAACGCATGGTTCAACTTAGGAACGAACGCGAGGTTCGTTAAAATATGAGTACTGAACAAACGCGAGGTTCGTTTAAAGTTTGAACGCGAGGTTCACTGAACGCGATGTTCGACTGAAGTTCGAACGCGAGGTTCGGCTGAAGTTCGAACGCGAGGTTCGACTGAAGTTCGAACGCGAGGTTCGGCTGAATTTCGAACGCGAGGTTCGGCTGAAGTTCGAACGCGAGGTTCGGCTGAAGTTCGAACGCGAGGTTCGTCTTAGAACGAACGCGATGTTCGTTAAAATTGAGCTTGATGCTCACCTGAGTTGAACGCGATGTTCACCTTAGAACGAACGCGAGGTTCGTTGAGCGCGAAGCTCGGTTAAAATTGAACGAACGCGAAGTTCGTTTGAGGTAACCACCTCCTTAATTTTCGCCACGAACCCTTAGGGTTTCAAACTGAGACCGCCGCCGACAACCACAAAAGACTTTGATTTTTATTTTCAAAACCGATCCAGAATCGGAAAAAAATGAAGGAAAAATCAAAGAAAAATCCAAAAAAATTCCTAAAAGGTACTGTTCACCAGCGATTTTTTCGGTTACTGTTCATCCAAAAGAAAAATTTTACTGTTCACGCGAAAATTTTTTGTTACTGTTCATCCGGACAAAAACTTTACTGTTCATCCGAAAAAAAAATTCGCTACTGTTCATCCGAACAGATCTCAATCAAAAACGAGATTTTTAAGATCAAAAAACCCAACTTTAATCTTAATCTCTAAGAACAAATCAAAGATGGCTCTGATACCACTTGTTAGATCTAAAACTTGAGATCTTAAAACCATATAGCCATGATTAATTCAAAGAGATTAAACAATAATCTAAAGAGCGGAAGCTTATACCTGAATCCATAGTAGAGATCTTGATTTTGGGTTTTGATGATCTTCTAACCTTAGGGTTCTCTCTTAGCCGAATTTCTCTCTTGAGATGGGGGTGAAGAGAATTAGAGAAGTAACCCTAGATTAGGGACCATAACCCCTTATTTATAGGTGTTGTACTTTTGCAATTTGGCCCCTCAACAAATCACAATTACAACCCGGTATCTGCACATATAACCCTATGACTTATTTAAATACCCATTAACCCAACTTAATTGATCACTTTAGTGGGTTATCCTGAATTGATAGCAATACACAATGATTAATCATATGTGTCCACAATTAGATTTATTAGATTAAATCCAACAAACCAACCACTGCTAATCATGAATGGAGAATTAAACCATCTTGTCCTGACGTCCTCTTGTATTTGAATCTTGTCCTCTTGTATGCAGTGAGAGAGAACCATTTCTTGGAAAATTTTCACCAACACCCTCTTGAACACAGGGCCGCTTCACGGTTAAAATTTTCTTAAACTTTATAAGTTCTAGAAAACCCTTCAAAAATATACAAAACCCTCAGAGATATGAAAGTCGTCAAAACCGGTGTTAAAATTGACATGATGGGGGTAAAATGGTCTAAACCATTATTACTAATTCTAAAAAGAATAACTTGAAAGACTCTATCAGTAAATTCTAAACATGTCACATGCAAATCAAGGTTAGACAATTAATCTTGCAGTCATTTCCGTTGAACTGGTCATCCATAATTAGAATCTTTTATCAGTCATTCTACTTTGAACTAGTCGTTTATAATATGATTGGAAACTCATCATTGAATGTGGGTCAGTTAAAGCCTCACATCAGACAATTAATTGAGGCACAACCGTAATATTGATATGGTTGGCTCTAGATTATTGCTAAAAGATAACTAATATTCATAGTGAGCTATTGAGGCAGACACAACACAGTTCAGTGAGTTCACGTGAGCAAAAGATGACAGTGTGGAAAAGTAAATAAACTTGAAAATAGAAAAAAAAAATATGATATGAAAAAAATATGCCCAACGCAATTTTCCCAAGTTTTCTTTTTCTAATACGTTCTTTTAACTCAAATCTTGTAGAATATGAATCTGAATTGCTCTCGTACCAATTTAAAATTCTAACAAATACAGGGAATACTGTTTCCATTTTTACCCTAACATTTAAAATGTGGCTTCCAATTATTTGGGTAATATGCATCCGTACTTTTGCGAGATCAGAGGCTCATGTTTAGAGGGAAACTTATGGCAAGAGCATGAACACGTTGAGAGTCTTCCTCTTAGGCGCATAGACTATGCTTTTATGGCCGCTTAGCTCTTCCATCCACATATATAACTTCATAGATCTAGCGATAATCATTCTTTAATTAGAACCGATGAAGCAATCCTTTCCATTGAATATATCGTGATATGCCCTTTCATTCAAATTAATTAACTTACATTTTTAATTTGTTTCTATAATTATAGAAGCAGTTCAGGTATTGTATTCTAACTAAGTACCTTCCTTCAAATTAATTACAAATATCGCTCTCATCTATGTCTTTGTCAACACTCGTTACTCTTCAACTCGTATATAAACATTTGTTATACGTTAATTTATAATAGTGGGCTTTGTGCAAAATATCATTTTACAAAATGACAATCCAATAACTAAGAGCTCTTTCTTGAAGGAGGAGGAAGTCTCTTAAAGAAGAGCTGACTAGATGTGTTCAAAGCTGTAATTTTCCTTCCAAAGAAGTTCACAAAATCGCTACGTACGTATTTAGTAGGTGGAGTGACAACTAATGCTCCAACACTATTAACTAATCCTTTAGATCTAAGAATTTAATATTTTAGAAAGGAGTCTAGCTTCTTGCAAATAATATAGTCAAGCTAAATTAAAAGGTACATCCATGCATCACAAATTGAAAAGGCAAGAGTTATTTTGAAAGCTAACACGTTAGCAACTAATTTATTATAGACTTCAAATTCTATTTCATCATGCAATTAAGCGACCTAAAGAAGGCAAATATTTCAAAGAACCCCCTTAACTTTAGGGTATTTTGCTGATAACCTCCCTGGACTTATAAATTATAGACTACACTCTTAAAATATTTACAGCTTCACATGCTCTACAACAAAGCTCATCTAATCAAAAGAGAGTAGATATGTTTATCGTGATCTAAAGGTTGTAAAACAAAAGAGAGGCTTACATACACGTTACAAGGGCTAAAGAATAATAATGCCTCTTATTTGTTTATCTGTGTTAAGCCCCCACACATGTGTACACTGCACCTGTCGCACGTGCGACATGCATGGGATGAGGGGGACGCGCGAATCGTAACTGGAGCAGGGAAGGAGGATGTCCATGTGGCCTTCGGCGAGGAAAATACCAAAGGTGAACACGCGAGGGTGGGCCAATCAAAAGCTCAGAAAGGCATTGTTGATTGGAAGCTAGGGCACCCTCCATATCCTCCTCTCATCACTCTCTCCATCTCTTGAGCTTGATAAGCATCACTCACCTGCATAAGTTAATTCTCAAACAAATAAGTAAAAGGATCTACATTAATTTTACTAATTTATACAAATAGGAGAATCAGATAATTCCTATTCATCCAACAGTAAATCCAACAGTAAAATAACTACTGCAGTATAAACAGTAGCTTTGTTACTGTAGCAACTGGAACACTGTAGCATTTTCAAAATGCGAGATATTGTGCCAATTCAATGAACTTATGATGGCTGTTATGAACAGTAACACTGTTACTGTAGTACACGGGAATACTGTAGCACTTTCAAAATGTGAGATACTGTGGTAATTCAAAAACTTACTATAACATTTAAGAAACATGATTGCTGTCGCATGAAAAAATTTATCATCGTGCTTTGCACGGACCGCAAACTAGTTACATAATAATAACAATAACATACTAGTAATTTAATGGTCAACTACATGAGTCATTTCTTCCATTCAACCTTAAAAGTCCATAATATATATCCCTGGTCTCGTTAATAACTAAAAAGTCCTTTCTAATTGTGTCCATTATATAGTATTAACGACACACTTACTAGACTTCTAAGAAAGATTACAAAATCAATTGAGAAGCACTTTGATCTCACTCAAATACTATTAACTTCTATTATTATTATCATCTCTCTGTTCTATCGATTCTTTCGTTTACTCTTGTACCAAGCACCATTTTGCAAAAAACAAAGAAATAATCTATTTTTTTCACAATGCTTTTTAATCATGTGAACCCAATGTATTAATTTATGAAAGTGATCCAATTTTTATAAAAAAAAATCCCCTTAATTTCAAGGTTGCTTGAGGTTCTTTCTAAATGAGATGCAAGACATATAATTGAAGAATTGATAAGACTTCTAGAACCTTGTCCTCTTTACTCCAATAGATTGTACCTCTGCTCTTCTATTTCCTTAAATAGTTTGGTCGTTTAAATTCACATAAATAGTCAAGTATCACAAAAGGTTGGAGTCAAGCTTTGTCAACTTATTACTCCCCTAAAAACTTTGCACATGAAAAAGTGATGATATATAAAACCTTATAAAAACACATATAAACCCAATTCTAACAACACCCATTAGCACACCCCTTGAAGAAACCTAAACCCCACCTAAGTGGGTCCCATGATATAGTCGTAAACAAAAAGGACAGAAACTCACCCTTGGAAACACTGGTTGTGTTGTTGCTGTAGCTTCTATGTCTGAATTGAAATCGTAAAAGGAGCTGGCTGCTGTAAGTTTCATAGAAAGAAACTGGAAAAAGAAAAATAGGAGGTAAATAAATCTAAAAACTGTAATTTTTGCAGTTACATTAATATCTCATTTCTTACCTCAACTTGGTTCTGAAGGGACTGCACATAGTTAATTATCTCATCAAGCATTCCCGCCATGCCCATTGTCTGAAATTTAAAGGCAAGTCAAATGTTTAAAAACACACACATAAATTAATAAAAAAAATACCGTTTAATTTTATAATTAATAGTTTATTTTTTACCTTATAGCAACCAGGAACAAGGTCTTGCAAGCATCTCATCCTTCCATTTATCTTCTCTCTTCTCACCTGATCCAATCAAAAACTCAAACAATTAAGAAGTTCTATACACAAAAAGCTAGCAAAGTTGACAGATAGATAGATACATTGCATGCAAAAAAAAGGTGCATGATTATAATAGGGAAAAATATCCACACTATGCCCCTTGTCATTTTGTGAAATCATGATCATACCCTTTCAGCTAAGCTATGGCTGTCAGTTGCTTGGCCTCTTCTTGCCCTCACATGAACCACCTCCTTTGGCTTCTCTTCCTTTGAGTTTCTCCTCCCTCTCTATTAACAAAAAGATATATCAACAAAAAACTCCAAAAAAAAGGGTAATAATATGATCATATGGAAAAAATGTGCATACATTTTTCTTTTTGGTTTCTGAAGGAGCTACTACTGAAGAGTGCAAAGAGTTGGTCTCTGAGACTGCCTCTGCCTTCCTCTTCTTCTCCCCTTTCCTTTGTTCTCCAACTGGAACGGCTTGGACTGGGCTCAAGGACTTTTTCGGGCTTTCGACAGGCGAAAGGCCTGGAAAATTCTCCAAGAACGGTAAGAAGTTGTCATTGGAGAAGCCCATAAAGCCCAAGTTGTTAGAATTTTCCATGACATGCACATTGAATCCATCAAAATGGCTCATTGAATCAAAGTTCTGGTCTATTTCAATGAAGGGGAGAGGAGAGGGTTTAAGAGAATTTGGACACTCCACAAACTCTGCCATGATATATTAACAATAGAGAGGGAAGGGTGGAGTTAAGAGAGGAGGAGGGGGGTTGTGTGTTGAGGACAACTCGATAGGATTTAAAGAGTTAAGAGGAAGAGGGAGTTTCCATATAGTTTCTTTTTTGATGACATAGACAAGGGGAGGAAGGACACGTGGCAGTATTAGATAATAAGGTGGGGTCATCTAAGTGGGGTCCTTCTATTAAAAATATATCCACAAGTCTTGGATTCATGCTGAATAGTATGGAAAAAGGGCGATTTATAAATATTTATGGGAACATTGATTGGTGGGTATGCTATAGTGGAGAAGTGTTGATGATGACGTTATTTTTGTCTAATTGGAAAAATAATAGTTTTTTTATACCAATCTAGTAATCTTTTTGCATTCATTTTAAGAACTATAAATATTGGAATAATTTTTAGTTTGCTCAATATATATGTGTTTTCTCAAATGAGAATTAGAATGTCATTTCCAACAAATCTATCATTTATTTCCTTCTTCCATAATCCTTTATAAGAATTATGGGAAACCTCTCTCTTGTTCATAGTTTCCTTTTTGCAAATACTTAGCAATAAGTAATAAAGGATTATTGTCAAGTTGATAGACTTTTGGTGATGCTAAATAAAATTATATCCCTCGACTCTCGCCACAACGTCGGAGTGTTAGTGCAATAGAAGAGATTTGAAGATGTATAGAGACCTAGTTTAACCCCTATCTGATACGCATTTAAAATGAATATTAGAAGAAAAATACCATTGTACAAATTAGTCCAAGTCTCATTTAATGATAAGGACATTCAATCTACAAAGACATGTTTATATATAAGAGTGTAGCCCTCAATTCCTGTTGCAGCTTAAATTTTGGTGTTGGTTCTCATACTTTTATTTTAGAGCCAACTGAGAAAGGATTGATGTTAGGTTGGCAGACATTATGATTTTTTTTAAAAAGAGTGTCAAATGATGATTATGATTAAGAAAACAAAACACTATTTGAACATATACAAAGATTTCAACCTGATTAAGGACTTTGTCTTTTACAGCAAAAACCAATAAACAGGCACTTGAAGTAAAAAATCTGGCAGTTTCACATAACTGAAACATAGGCAATAACGCTACTTTGACAAAATTCAAGTCTACTCAAATTTAAAAATAGATCGCTTGAGAAGAAGAATTCAGTAGTGTACTAATATAATGAACTTTAAAGAGAAAGAAGAACTTGCAAATTTTATTAATTGATACGTATCGGCAATATGCGTATCAGTGAAATTTTGAAATCTTGTGTGCAAATTTTCCCATTCAGTGGGGAAAGAAAAGACTTCTTCTTGTAGCAATTGGATTTTGATTAATTCAGGTTGAAATCTTTGTATATGTTCAATTTTCGGCCTAACTATAAACAAATTCTCAAGATGAATGGGTGAATGGGCAATTGTCATCAGTCTATATAATCTTGGCTCTCTTATAGGAAGTTTTGGCAACCCCCAAAACCCCACAACAAAAGGGGAA
>BQKN01064481.1:118409-134940 GCA_022839385.1 Asparagus kiusianus | reverse complement strand
GGTGGACACTAAGGGGATGACAACTAAAGTAAGGCATTAAAACTCTATGACTTGAAGTTTTCCCACTACATTTAAGCCCCATAGATTTCGTTTTGACATTTTTCCCACGAGTTGACAATTTTGGAGAGCACTCACAGAGACATCTGCTCTTCGAAATTTACCCTTGTTTGCGCCTCCTTGATATCAAAAATCTCCATTCCTATCTCTCTCTTGCTCACTATTTGCGGATGGATAATGCAGTGACTGAAAGCATACTTGAATCTAACTTCCTGTTCAAATTCAATTGAAACGGACTTGCACTAATTGTTCACTCACAAGTACGCATTCTACTGAAAAGATAATATCATCTCAAATCAAGAACATCAACAATATTACGATGTATCCCACACAATATATAACATATGGACCTAAGAAATGCTCATTATGCGAATATACCCAGTTTGAGATTCAAATATTCTTGCTTAATACTTTTTTCTTTCTTTCACAAGATAAAATGCTCATCAGGACAAATGATTCAATCTAAATAACTAAAAAATTTATTTAAGAAAAATGAAAAAAAAAAACTGTTGAGCTAGAGCTGGCATCAACCTTGAATTTAATGTTTGTATGTAGCTTATGGAAGTAAGTTGACTTAATGGGTGCCCAAGGAGAAGATACTGTACATGGATCAATTTGATGTAATGCAGCTGAAAATTATAGTCAACCACTTCAATCAGCGTGGTGTTTGTGACTACAAAAGAAAGATAAAATCCCAGACGCATAAAAAATCCTATCGAATATCCACTATATTGGGAGGAAGGAGATCCTGAAACCTGTTTCTTAGCACAAATCTTAAAGTTAATGGTTTATAACCATCCAGCTTTAACTTCTTGTTGAAACCTGTAAATTTTCTGACCAAGAGCAGAGTCATGATCCTACCTCTACAGGATTTTTCCCCCATGACACAGTTTAAGATGTTACACATCACTCCCAGCTCATAGCCTTAATGGTGATCAATTAAATGGAGCGCAACAAAGCTAACAAGACCTAAAAGTAACTCTTCTGTGGTCACATTTTGTATGGCAAGATGAATGTGAAAGAAGCCAAGAGCAGTTAACTCTTAGAGGTTAGAAGTCTTTAAAGTTTTGGATTTCTGAAGGCATCCTTCCATGGCTAAATCCATCAAAATTAGGCAACCATCTCCTTAAAACATAAATGAACTTGAATGGAATACTTATATTTATGTTTCTTTTCACTCTTATAGAGTTTAGGTTCATATGAAATCACTTAGATATGAGGTTATAAAATTTGATATAGTTATCTTCATCTAGGCATTTATCTTTTCCTCCTCTAAAGGTGAAATGACCCAACTGGATGGTAAATTGACAACGATTTTTCTAAGAATTATCGATTTCATTTATAGCCTCAAAATGAAAGCATGGTCCCTCTGATAAGCGAAAAGCATATTTGTTAGAAGATGAAACGTACGCTGTGTGGAGCTAAGCTGTAAATACTGCATACTACTAATTCCTTATCAATGTTTGTTGAGAAAATTTTTAGGAGACGAAGAATAAGTGGTTGCCAAGTAAACTTTCACATCAATTAGTATAAGGTAGGTCAACAATTACTAAAAGAATATGTAATCAGATAAATAATTCTAGTTATATCTCAGGCATAGATCTTGGAGAAGTATTCTGCAGAATAAATTTAAAGAAAAGGATAAAAGCAATGGCAGATTATTAAGCTAAAGAAAGGCAAGGAAAAACTCTAGAGAGAAAAGAAAAAAGACATGAAAACAGAACTATGATAGTAGAAAAGATCGACTTCTGTGGGAATTAATTTCAAACTGTGCTAATACACTCCTTACTAAAATTCATACAACGGGTATAGTTGAAAAGATCAATCAGTTAGAACCAGTCCTCAATAGCCTATAAGACCAACCAGACAAGTATTATAAGGTACATGGATGCTGTTAATTTTGTCACGAGGTATATTAGCGAAAAAATGTTATGAGGCTTCATTATGAAACTATAGCTTTAATAGTTGCTCACTGCTGTACAATTTTGAATTTCAGTACTAGAACAAACATATCCAGCATCGTAGAGAACACAAAAATCAAGCTAACAACGCACAATGTAAGAAAAATCAACATTAAGGAGTCAGGGAGTTAATGGCTGTTTACTTGAACTCTTAAGCCATGACAATATTGTTTCTGCTCCCTTTTCCCACGAAGAATCCAGCATAATATCATGTGCAACACCTTGGATGGACACTTCTTGAACATCGAAAAATTTTGCAGTTTCATGAAGACCTTCTTTGTCCTACATCACCAGAGGTTCCTGATAAGGTTATTAACACTTTGAGGCATGAAAGTACTACCAATTCTTTTACGACTTGACCTGTACTCACTAGGTTGCTGAAGTTTTCAGTCATTATTTAGAAAAATATCATGATTTTGAGTATGTTGAGACTTGCTCAAATGGAGGTCTCCTCTGACAATGCCTTCATTCACTTTTTTAGCATTATACCGCATTAGATTAAGCTGTGAGTTATGAGAGTCTCGTTTTCCATTATCTAGTTTAGATAGTAACGCCATGAGTATTTCAATAAATAACAATATATGATAAAGTTTACGAATGTGGGTGATCATAAACTAACGTGTTGTATCCCATTTGAAATCTGAAGTCAACAGAACTGAGTGGACGATTACAACTCTTATAAACGACGCCAAAGTTTGGGACAAAAACTTTGGGGTTAATGCAGATTGACCTCCTATACTATCGCTAAATGAACTTAACACCCGTGTTATTCTATTGTTGCACGTAGGCCTCCTGGGTTAATTTTCCTTTTACCCTTTTCAGGGGGTCTATCTGCAACAATGGACTTTTATTCTGGGGGTCTATCTGCAACAAAAGAACTCTTTAGAGAGTTTATCTTAAACAATAGAACTATAAGGGTATTAAGTTCCATTTGGCAATAGTAAAGGAGGTCTCCCCGCAATAAACCCAAAACTTTGTTGTTGGTGGGGGTGCTGTAAAATTCATTTTAATTAAGCCCTCGATATGAATTCATTGAGTTCAACAGCCATGTTGTACCCTAACCTTATGTCTAAACAAGTGGAGGCAAATCTATTAAAACAAAAACATAGGATGCTTTTGAAGGGATGGACAGCAAGTCTACTGCAGTTTTAAACAATAGTAGTGTGTACCATAGTGGTCTGTATGCTTCAACATATATAACATGATATAGACCATATTCATTTAGTACCCCAGCATGTGGAAAAGAATCTAATGAATCCAATCAAGTTATTACTGAGTCTCCCTGTGATATCCCTACTGTATGTTTAAACTTTGGCAGAGTAACAAATCTGTAAAACACACTGAATATAAGAGAGCAAAACATAGGATGCAACTGAAATGGATGGACAGCAAATCTGCCACTGACATATCAGTTGGCATGTCAACCGACATGTCGACCAATGTATATTAATTGCTCTCATGATTTGTTTGATACCATGATTAAAGAGAATGGCAATTCCCAAACAGTAAATCAGATCCATAATTTGTAAGAAGACTTGACTTATGATGATCTTCATAAGTAATTACTCACCACAATGAAGTCATTACTTGCACCAATTACTAGGACTTCCACAGAATTCTTTGGAATTGATGCAACCGGCAAAGATGCATTAAGCATCTTTAGGTCAAACAGTGGCAGTTTTGAACTTTCTCTCATTAGCTCCTGATATCTGAAATGCAACAAAAGCAGAGTCAGAAACTCCACTTGATTTGTAATATGATCAGAAGGGTAACAAAGAATGAAAAAGCATCAGGTATGAAGCATCGTGGCAGTCAAGATATAATAACAAGGTTGTATCATGTATGTTGTTCAGCCAGCAGTTTGAGCAAAGCCATCAATTGGTGAACCTTATATCCTATTGCTGGTAGGGAACAGAAAGGTCAGTATGTATCTAGGAATTATCAGCAATTAAATCTTTTAGAAGATCATGAGGATTTGTGAGTTCAGATGATTAACAATTAGAGGATCTCTGAACATGTGATTTGAATGATTCGTTGCACAACTTTTGACCTGTCTGTCTTGACGTTTATTCAATCTTTAAAAATTTTGTGTCAACACTCTTGTACTTGGATACTCAGGAAAAATTCCCAACATCCAGTGACACTATTAAGTTTACAATGCTTACGATCAGATGTCAAATCAAGGGCATCTTAAGTAAGCATCTAAATATTGTTTGAAGCATGTAACAATTCTTTAACTGGTTCACTAATTATAACATAAGTACATAAACATTTGCATGCCCGTTTAGAAATTAGAAAATATTAGAGCATATGATGTTTGAGAAGGGGACCCTGTTGGGCACTTTCAAGACATCCACATAAAGACCCATGTCATGGGTCCATGTCATTTGTTAAAAGGATGCTTCTCAACATCAAGCTTATAAAATATTATTCCCATAAATAATATAATAATGCAAGCCTCACCATCTACCCAATACTTCTAAGCTGTTCATGGTCTTGGAGAGATTTGGACGGTTGTATCTTGCCCATACTAGCTTAAACTACAATGTCAATAAGGTCAGTTTTCCTACCTCTCAACTGCCTATCAGATTTCATGGTAAGTATACCTATGTACACAATTATTTGGTGAAAATTTCACAAGTCGCAAGGTTAACATCACGTTGACAACCAATTCTAGAACACCATCAAGTTTTTCATAGTCTTCGAAAGTGGATTAGTAGCTCATGTTGATAAAAAGGTTTAGATGATCACATAGGAAACATACTAATAGCTCAGTTGAACTCAATAACAAACATTAATAGTTTTTAATATGGTAAATATTATGCTCCTTGAGGGTCACATAAAGGCTGCTAAGTGTTCAAAGTCCATAAGACCTTTACATATAACAGAAAACACTTTGTCTCGGAAGACGACTAGCTACATTTTAGTCAAAATTTTAACCAACCCGAATTTTTAGATTCATAATATGTAGTCTAAATTTATTAGGAGAAGAAAAATAAGGAAAGCCAAAGGTAGCTTTATGTCTATGCCAACGAGGCATTTAACTAATCCCAGGTGTTATATCCACAAATTGCAGTATCAGATTCCAAGGATATTTACGTACAAAAGTTAAACCAAAGAGAACGTCAATTGGATATTTATGGCATACCTTTGGACTAGGCGATCATCCATTTTTGAAGAGAAGAATGTTTCCTTGCAGAGAGACAAGGAATTTGCAAAGGCTTTTGCAGCCAAGCTGAGCGTAACCTGAGAAGAAAATAAAGTAAATTCTAATAAAAACATAAGATATACTCCTAAAACTTTTACATCAGAAATTGGACACAGCTACAGTTTGTTTTCTGCTTTCAAGTACACAATTATTTCGATCACTAGCTAGTCAATGTAGTTAGAATTAGGGACTGCACCAGCCATAAAGTATCCATGAGAGTTAGCATCGAGATAAATAGCCACTCGAGCAAGGTAGCAATCAAGTGGTCAATTATTTAAAGACAGCTTGCAGAACATTATTTGACATAAGTGTATCGAAGTACACAACCAACAACTCGGCACTCCAGCATCAGCGAGTACAAGCATATATAAAAGTAGCAATTGAAGTCCATAAGTATTATCCTAATCCACATCTCATTATAACAAGCTTCTAGCTTCTAAAATTTATAAGGCATGGTTCACATTTTGATTCAAGCAATCATAAAAAGTTTACAGGATAACCTTTTAGGGTTTCGAAACTAAAACTTGAAAGTACAGAAAAGTACAGGATGGATTTTGAATCATTGGACATGGAAAATTTCAATTAGGCATTCTCCCTTTTACTTAATGCTCAGTTATACACCAACCTTCGATTCCTCCAACAGAAAAGAATAAGAGGCACTTATAAGCAGATGCAGTTGCTGGATAGAATAGCATCGTTGGATCTTCAGCATTCATAAAATCACTCTTAAAATTCAAAAGAAAATACTGAAAATTGGTTACAAGCAATACATAGGAAAATAAATTGCATAGTTCTCGCATTGCATGTGATATGTCAGGCTGTCAATGATGTTTGTTGCTTTGAAAAATGGCATCAGAATATATGGAGACTAGTTACACCAACGATCAAGCAGGATAATAAGCTTATATTTGTCTAAGAAGGTATCAACAGAAGTGCCATTTGTTTGCTCTCCCATTTGTTTTGTTCATTAGAGAAAATATTCATGAGTTTCTTTCCAAAAAACTATTCACGCTACACCCTATCAGGTTTCGGCACATCAAGTATGAGCCAACATACAAAAGATAACTGCAGGATAAAACTAAATTTAGGCATAAGAATGATATCTACCTAAAATGATAGCATTCCACAAAACTCAAACCAGACCAATATAATTTCCCGACCACTACCTAATTCCTACTGAAAATCCAAACAATCATCCATTCATCGAATGACCATAACAAAATGCCCACTAAACAAATCAAGAAGTAGCACATACTCCCACCTCTCGTAAGTCAATTTAGTATCACTTGCATTGACTCTATTTACCAAGAAGCCTTAATCAAAGCTAAATATGATGGGCTTCGCATTGTCCTTTTTAACATGCACAAGACAAGCAGAAAACAAATAGTTAAATAATAATGTGCCTGATATTTCTTGAAAGAAATATTAGATACCTTGATGGCTGCAACAGGCTTTGTCAAAAGATACCTCCATACAAGCCCGCTGAAGCAATAGAATAATATATCATAAGCAGGGGGTCCATTTGATAAAAAGTAGACAAAATCCTTTCATATAAAACATCCTGAAGGATTTACCTGTTTCCTGAAGGAGGGACAGAACACACTAAAACAGCTCCTGCAAGCAGTGGATGCAAATTATCACTCACTGCAATCAAGAAATAGAGGTATCAATTATGTTTACAGCAATTCTAGAAGGAAAGAAAAAGAAAAAGATTAAGATGTTAAAGCTGTCCTGTTAGATAGGAAGTTTATTTTGCCATTTGGTCAAAAGCCAAAGTTGGAAAACATGACTTGAAATTTAAATTTAAAAAAAAAAACATGAAATGCAGATTACTTTAAATTGCGTACTAACCAGAAGAAGATGACCTATGGGAGGAATATCTATTTGAAAGGTAAGACTGAACAATAAGTCCTCCAAATGAATGTCCAATTAGAACAGGTGGCAAGTTAACTTCTTTCCGGATGAAATCAGCTATATCACTTGCATGCATCTACTGCAAACATTTTCATATGTTCTAGTGAGATTGCTTACTATACCAATATTCACACAAGAAATTAATGCTCAAGCCTTACATATAAATATAGGGAAATGAGACCAGCTACCTGGAGAGTACCAGCTGCTGACCCTGAAGGTGAATCGCTTTCACCCTGACCATAAAGAAAAGCTATGGATCAGAAACGAAAAACTAGCTATACCATTTTTTTAAACAAAAATAGGTATTCTTTAGTCTTTTCCTTCCTGTTACATTTTTATACCCCGCACCCTTCCTGTTACGCTTATATACCTCACATACTGTAAGAGTGTAAGTAATGAACCTCACACCAAAATTTATTTCCTAATTAAAATGGAAGCACAAACTGGCAGCATTGTCAACAACAAAGGTAATATGAAGTCACAAAGAACAGCTCTGGACCAAGCAATTATTGAAAGATAAGCTGATTTATGCTTTGCACAGTAAGTGTTCATCTTAAATCCATCACATGAAGTGCATAAAAGCCAAGAGATGCATGTGGCATTTAGTCCGGACATATTGTTCAGTCATGATTACATGCAATCATGCAACGCCACATTTCTCTCAAGCCTCAAGTAGTCAACTATTTTTTTTTTAAGTAGTTAGAAGAACGAGCTTTTAGTTAGTTCCACCCCCAGCTAGTGTAAGATGTTTAAGTCATCAATGAATTGTTTGTGGAAAACTAGGAGGGGCTACTACAAAAACTGTCCTAGAATCCAATATAGTAAATTAATCTCAAAAAATTAACTAAGGTGGACCTCATACCAGAAATAAATAAACCGATCCAAACAATTTAACCGAAATTATCTACTCAGAGCTCAGACATATGACTCAGTGACATAGATGAGTAAGTCCTGTGATGAACTTGATTTTTCATGCATCCAAAATGCGAGGGTTTTCTTGAGAAACATATTGTATTTACATTTTGAATAAGAAAATAAACATGAATAAAATAAAAACGGATGGACAATAATTATATTGCTTCAGAATTGCAAGTGAAGCATGTGATTGACAGCTCTGCCACCTTGTCAGAGCCATGCTAAGGATTACTCAGTCTACTGTCTGCAGTTTTTCCAAGTTTATTATCATACATCTAAACATCAAGAAAGGGTAAACGCAAGTAGGCTGTGAAGTTTAAAAGAGGATCCATGATGCCTGCAATGGTGATATAACATGAAAAATAATTCACATAAGTTCATTTTTCTGTAAAGAAGACCACCTATGGCAATGGAAAATACCCTATTTATATATGTAAGCGACTCTTCTGATCATTGTTCTGATACAAAACATGGATCAAATGTAGGATCTAGATCTGTTCATAATCAATATAGATTTCAAAATGAAATTGAATAATAATATTTCATATGCAAAGAAGAGTGTAGAACAACCTTATCCTTGGTTAACGAATCTGATCTAGAAACCCTGTCTTGACCATGTATACATCTATCTATCTTCATGTAGATCTGTGTAGCATGAACAATTTTTACCATGAATCCATACCCATACGGGATATTGTGACACATACTGTGCAACATTACTTCTTAGACACTCCTTAAAAAGTGTTTTGCCCATTCTTGCAAGGGTGTATCTTACATGTCGAAAAAAGAATATGGAGCGGGTAGCAAGAATTGAACCCACATCATTAGCTTGGAATACATCTATCTATCAACATGCAGATCTGTGTAGTATGAACAATTTTTACCATGAATCCATACCCATACGGGATATTGTGGCACATACTGTGCAACACTACTTCTTAGACACTCCTTAAAAGTGTTTTGCCCATGCTTGCAAGGGTGTGTTACATGTCGAAAAATGAATATGGAGCAGGTAGCAAGAATTGAACCCACATCATTAGCTTGGAAGGTTAGAGGTCTATTATTATTTTATTTTATTACTTTTTTATTATCTAATTTGTTTGGTTTCTATTGGTTACTTCATTGGTCATACACACGTGCTTCTAAATTGCATCTCGCTGAAATATTTTTCTTTGGGTTTCAACTTCTTCTTTTCTATTTTATATATATATATATATATATATATATATATATATATATATATATATATATATACACACTCTCTCTCTCTCTCTCTCTCTCTATTTTTTATGAATATGAGCATACAAATAGCTTATACCAATGACTTAAAGTTTATGACTTATTGAAATGAACATGATATTACCTTTGAATTATCTTATAATATTCTGAACATAATACATGAAATGAAAAGTAGCTTGCTTAAATTTCAAATTCAAAACTAGATAACCTGAGCCGGAGAGTTTTTTGTTCTTAGATAGCTAGATATTTAAAAGAATTTCAAAATAAGGGTGTCCATGGCTTTTATTTCAAAATTCAAAATTAAAAATTAGATAAGCTTAACTGCAAATACCTCCTTTACAATATCCCTCTTTATTTTTAATTTTCTCAAATAAAAATGAAAATAAGAAATAGCTTGTGGAATAAACACGTGGGTAGTTTTATTTAAAAATTTCAAACTCAAAATTAGATAGATTAACCATCAATCCCTCCTTTATAATATCCCTCATTTTTCTATAATATTTTAAAAATAAAACAAGATGTAATAAATTTTGATGCTCTTCGTGTGATCACAATACTGAAAATATATCTTCGTCCATAAAATAATTTTAAGAATTCAAATATTTATTTTTAGAATAATCCTAAAAATCCATTATAATTTCAAACTAATTATTAGAGAATATTAGATTAGATAGGGGAATTCAAGATAATATTTTGGGTAATTTGTGTAACTAATTTGTTGATCTTAGAGAATTATTTTTTAATAGAAAAGTTCTTAATTTTCATAGAGGGAAAAAATTAAAAATATTTACATGCTAGAGATTTTCTCAAAGATGGGATCTTATGTTCCATTAATAGTTTAGTTTAAAGAGGGGCACACATAAACTACTAACCCTCTTAATGAAATTAAAAATCAGTAAAGACAGAATATTGAATTATAAATAGAAAAAAATGACTAATCCATCAACTTTTGTAAAAGGAAAACTAATTCATTAACTTTAGATAAAATTTGACGTGTTTATAATTTTACATATAAGATTTTATGTAGAGAGGCTAACTACAAGAGTTTTTTCCTTTAATTTCTATAACTATATGTGATTATGAGATTTTATAATTATGGATAATTATAATTTGATTAGGATTACTAAATATTTGATTATTAAAATTTTCTAATTATGGATAATTTTAATTTTGATAATGATATTTATTTAGGTGAAGACAAGATTAGGTGTCCAGTTAACGTCATCTTCTAATAAGAAAGAGGTACACACGACTATTTTTTGATATAACACATGTCTTTTTGCGCATTTTAGGTGACACATGTCAGCATTTTATGTTGTAAGGGTACTACCAATTTCTCATTACATATAAAGGAGGGATGTGTTGGACACCAAAAAAGTTTCACACTAATAGCATGTGGGCAACGCTTTACACGAGTGAGAACATAAAATGGAAGTTAGTTCTATCAAAAAGGATAATAAAGGATCCATGCCCATATTGTAACATGACATATTCAGAATGACGAAACATGACCATTCCGATACAAGCTAGAGGTACAATATCCAGTCTTCAATCAGTATGACTAAATGATTCAACAACACCCCCACAATAATTTCAAGGTAAAAAAATTCTACCATTCATTCAAACAAAGGCATGTACAATTAAACCTTAGGACTCTCATCTTCAGAAACTGATTTAAGCTTCCGAAGGGCAACAACAGACCATCGTCTCTAGCGTCTTCTTTTATTTTGTGACTTCACAAGTATGTGTGACGATGGTTGGTTGTGTTGTCTTTCTCACCTACAAATCTATTCAAACAATCAATCCAACCAACCTCTGGAGTTTGTTACACATCAATTTACTTCTCGCTTTGTCCTAATCGCAAATTGCTTCTTTCCGGGAAAATGCCATCAATTACAAAGATCAAGCTCTACGTTTTCGACCTGAAACTAGGGGTGCCTCTCACATCATAACTCCAAAAATATTGGCAAAAGTTCACTACAACCGGCCTCATTGACGACGACCTATGTTCATAAGCTCAACACCGTTTTCACTTAAAAAAGCATTTTCATACGGACTACTGTGCAGGACAAACAGACCAAAATTGCAATTTACAGATAAATTTCAGGGTCGCGAAAGACTGCTCGTATGTACTTCTGTGCAAAATAAACAGACCAAAATTGCAATTTCAAAAAGAGAAAGGGGGCTAAATCGCGAACATACCTGACCCAAGAGACTGACAGCGTAGCAATCGTACCCATAACCCGAGAAGAAGGGCATCCAGTGCTCGGCCCAGCACCACGCCGCGTGAAAGCTCCCATGCACAAAAACCAGAGGCGGATTCGGGCCCGGATTCGGGCCCGAATCCAGTTCTTTTAGAGGCTTTTGGCTGATGACTTCCATTTGGAGGCCGGAGGGGAGGCGGTGGAAAAGACGGGATTGCCCTTGCTTGAGGGGGTAGCGAAGGCGGGTGGTGCTGGTGGAGGCGAGGATCTTGGGGGGTAGTTTGGTCATTTTGTGCGGGGGTGGGGAGCGGGTTTGGAGGGTGGTGAGGGTGGCCATGGTTGGGGAGCGAGAGTGTCGGGAGAGGAGAGATTCGGGGGCGCTATAGGGATGAGTCACGTGACAGAGGGGTCCTTCACGTGATTTCCCTATTTCTTTTTGGTGTAAATTTCATAACCCCAAAGTTCGGCCGATCAAGAGATGAATCCA
Source organism: Asparagus kiusianus (assembly GCA_022839385.1). NCBI lineage: Eukaryota > Viridiplantae > Streptophyta > Magnoliopsida > Asparagales > Asparagaceae > Asparagus > Asparagus kiusianus. Next base: position 122,955 of record BQKN01064481.1, on the reverse strand, counting down.
ATAATAAAAGTGTTTTGCGTGTTCCCTTGAGTTTCGGGGCGTTTCGGAGAACCCCCTAAATATTTTTATTTTTTCAGTTAATCTCTCTCAAGGTGTTTGATGAAATAGTTAAAATAAATAAACCATGCTATAATTTTTTGAATTAATAATGTAATTAATAGATTAAATACTTCACATTCGAGGATAGCATCATCGCAAAATCGGGTAAAGTGGTTTATAAAATCTACCCTTAAAACAATTGAAAATGATATTAAAAGGTTTTTATCGTGTCAAGATCATTTTAATCACTTGGACACTCATGGTGTTCATGTGCACAGTTAAATGTTTTTAAAGTTTAGGGAGGCTATCATTGGATCGGGCAACCTAAAGAGAGATTTTTAAATCCAACATCAAATCCTGGATGCTCCATCCTAGCTATCGGAAATCCAACATCAAATCCGTTACAATCCTTTTAAAATTAGACTTGGAGGGGGTTACAATTGAAATAGGAAAGAGGTTGTTGGTTCCCTGCAATTACTCATCTTGTTGCACCATACAAAGATAATATTGTTTGATGAACCTAATGGGTCGTGCACGACATTACAAGTACTATGAACCCTATTAGAACCGCTTGTTAGTTCTGAACCAAATAACGTCAGATAAACTTCTCATTTCACCATCCCCTCATAATTTTCTCGTCGAAAGGTTTAGAGCCACCGGTCACATGCATATGTAGTTCTCAAAGGAATCGGACTTCATTACAAGCAAGTCCTTGGACACACACCAAATCATCGTGATAATCACCCAGCTCTGAATAAGCAAGTCCTCATTAATTCATACATATACACATGTTTGTATATATGTGTATATGTCAAAATAGAGTTTTAAGGCTAGTTTGGTAAATTACTAAAACTAGGACAGGTTCAAATCAGGTCCAATTTTAGCAAAGTTTAGCGTTTGGAAAAAGTTAGGCAAGATCTAGTCTAACTTCTTTTAGTGTTTGGGAAAAGTTAGACAAGAGCAGAGTGTCACCACTCCCTACCTGGTTCAATTCTGACCTGGTTAAAAAATAAAACATTGTTGGCCTAGTTTGAAAGAGTTTGCCAAACATGCTCTTATACATCTTTTTGAAGAATGCTGCTTCGGTACACCGATAATAGCATTTTTTTTATTTATTAAAATAATAAAAAGCCTTATAGGGGATAAAAACGTGGAAGGGTAATTCCGTCCTTCTAAATTTCTTTCTTCACTCGTTTCTGTTTTCCCGAAGGGTGGTGCTACAGGGACTCAAAAATATGGGACCCTACATAGGACATGTGAAGTGTCGGCTCCCTGTCGGTTTCTTCCCCAAACCGCCGCTTCGCCCGTATATCTGCATCCCTCCGTTGTTTCTCTCCCCTAGTTTCTTTTCATTCGCTCCCCACTCCGTCTGCAAGAATTCTCCGCTCCTTCCACAGAGAAGTCCCGCACATACCAGTTCTTTCTCCGGTCGCAAAGAAGCCGCTTCCCCTTTCCTTCCTCCGCCTCAATGAACTCCCAGAGAAGATCAAGCTATTTAATCACTTAATTTTTATACTCCCACTCATTATTTTCTAATTATGAAATAATTGATGACATGTTATTTGTTTGATTTGGTATGTTGGTGATTTGAAAGTCAGCATTATCTTTTGGTGAAACGAAAACTATCTATTTTATATGTTTGATCTTGCATGCTCATGAGTTGGTGGTAATATTTGCTTGTGTATGTATTTTGTTTTTTGAGGGGCATATATGCTTGCGCATGAGTAATCAAATTTTATCAAGTTAATGTATTTGGTCAAACAATATTGTTTTATTACAGAAATGACTAAGTGTTAATCTTCTCCAAGGACTTGACACGTTTTTCGTGTTAACTAGGCACCAAATTGACTCGGTCCTACATATAACAAGTTAAATAATGTTATCACTCGACCCTTTCTAAGAAGGGCCGAATCAAAATGCGCCCTCACTCGGTTCGTGCTATTATGGCTAACTCCATACTTCTTCACCTTATAAGACTGAGTCAAGAAGCTTTTAATTCAAAATGGCCTAGTCAAAAGGTGTCTTTTATCGACCCACTCGCAAACCTGAGATAAAAGGCGGTCATTCTCGAACCTTCCGCTGATAATCGATCACCATCAGTATGGTTGGAGTCATCATTACATCAACCCCAAAAGTCTTAATGGCTTATCGGACCTCGTCAACATTGTCGTCATTGCATTAATCGCATAGACTCATACCACCTACAACCAGCACTTGTAAAGTATCAGCCGAATAAGCTAACTGCTTAGACTCGGCTGAAGTTACACAATTACCCTCATACATCTGCTATAAATAGGTGTGATGTCTATTGCATGGAGGTGCATAACCTTATACAATATAACACACTACAATCTTATTTTTCTCTTCCACTTAAGATCAATACTGACTTGACCATCGGAGAACCCCCGGAGATCTCAATTCCAATCCTCTTATGCATTATTTATGTGCAGGATCCAATCTTCTGCTTGATAATCAATCATCAAAGAATATTAAGGAACCCTAAAATCCTACATAATCCACATTAAAATTTCATGTTTGATATCTGACATTAACAATTATCGTCTGTGGAAGTTTCTTATCATTTTTGAAACAAATCCAACTAATTTTAGAATAGTTAAATTAAATTTTTGTTACTGAATTTTTAATTTATTTAAGTTAAGAAATTTCAAAAGATAATTTCAGAACTCTCATTCCTGTCCATGAACATTGTTTAGCAACGCTAATTTTTTGCTATATGACTATCTTTTCATTAATGTTGTATTGAGTAATACATATTACAGGTCAATTCTCAGACACATCAGTAACGGTATGAGGATATACATCTAAAGCCATACTCCGCTAAAAATGATTGGTATGAATTTTATAATTCGTATGCCAGTTATAAGGGTTTCAGCATTCTAAGGGATAGAGCGAGGTTTGATAAAAATGGTAATCTTTACTATCACAAATTTGTTTATTTTAAACAAGGAATCCGTGAAATTAAGCATATGGATAGAGCAGATAGAACATATGAAAAGCGAGAATTATCTAGATGCAATTGTGATGCATCTCTTAAAACTTTTTTGACGAACAATCAAGGAGATTATTTGTTTATCGCTTAAGGGATATGCATAATCACGAGTTCTCAGATCTAGACGAAGTTCCCTTTCTTCACTCTCTACAAAGAGTTGATGATGTACAAATGGAAGAAATTCATATGCTTGCACAATGTGGCATTCCTAAAAAATTAACTATGTAGTATAGAGATGGAGGTTGTGAGAAAATTGTTTTCATCAGAAAAGATATCTATAATAAATGGGGTAAAATATCTCGAAGGAAAATAAAACATGGAGATGCGCAAACCGTACCGAATCTGATGGAAAAAAAGAAAACAAAATGTTGTTGATTTTTTCTATTTGAAGAAAACTAATGATGAATGTCATCTTACACATTTGTAGTAGGCTGATTTTCAATCAAGAGTTGAGTATGAAGCTTTTGGTGATGTTTATTATTTGATAGTACTTATCTAACAAACAAGTATGATATGCCTTAAATACCATTTATTAGTTTAAATCATCATTAGAAAACAACAATATTTGGATGTGTAGTAGTTTGTAATGAAACAACTGCGAATTACATTTAGTTGTTGAAAGCATTTAAGGAGACAACGTGTCAAAAGGAATCTTTCTCTTTCATTACCGATGGTGATAATACCATGCGCGAAGCTATTATTATAGAATTTCCAAATGTAAAGCATCAGCTTTGTTGTTGGCACATAGGAAAAAACTTATATGATAATGTAAAAAATCATTCTATTAGAGCCGTCGTTCAAGACCTTATTTCAAAAAAATATATAGCTAAAGTGTTTGAAAATAAATGGAAAGAAACTATTGCTAATAAGTTTGGTAGCAAAGAGAATAGATGGCTAAGAAGAATGTATGGAAAAAAGTTACGGACTGAATCCTACCTGACACAAACATACTGTCTTAGGTCTTAGAAGTACATAGCATAGTGTAAGTATAAGTTCTATTTTATATAAATATCTCAAGTATTACATAACTCTTGCTGATATGGTTCACTACTATGATAGATGTGTTTCAAGTGCTCATCGAAATGAGACAGTAGATGATCATAAAGCTTTTCAATTTACTCCTTATCCAAGAACGTGTATAAAAAAAATTAGAGGTGCTCGTTTTGAAGAGAAAACATCAACATTCGAAAAAATACAGTCGGACCGTTTTTGGTTCTCTGGTTGATCGTGACCAAGGGTGCGGTCGACCGGAAACGTGCACGCTACATGGTAATTTTTGGCTTTCTGTCCGGTCAACTGCGGCGTCAAGTGCAGTCAACCGCTAACCCTGTAATGGATTTATTGGTTTCTGTCGTTCTGGCCGGTCGACTACGGCGTCAAGTACGGTCGACCGCGCGTCGGGTGTGGGCCTGGTTTTTAATTTCCTATTTTGTTTGGGTTTGCTGTTTAATATAAATAGTAAAGTAATTTGGGAATAATCTAAAAATAATATATATA
>BQKN01064481.1:81115-99917 GCA_022839385.1 Asparagus kiusianus | reverse complement strand
TTTCATCAGTCGACTGATCAGTCGACTTATGTTATCAGTCGACTGATAACCAGTTATCAACCTGAATTGATTTTTGAAAGTGAATTTCAAGCCTCTCTTAAAAATAGCAAATAAATTCTAAAAAATGTAAAACTTTGGGAAAAGTTTATAATCATAGATATGAGCATGTTAGAAAAAGAATTTTTTAAATTTCTCTTACCATTTGTGAAAACTCAGAAATATTCAAAAGAGCAAAAATACATATTTTTTAAATATGTTGATTTTGACAATTTGACTCAAATCAAGTTATGAAAACTTGTGTAATAGTTCTATGAACATATTAAAAGATGTAAACAAGGTTTGTGAAGTCCAAAACATATTTGAGTGTGTTTTGCATAAAAACACCTATTTTCATGAAAATTCACAAATGTAGTGTGTGTTTATATTTGAGCTTATAGAATTAACACACATAATATAATCCTATACTAAGTATATCAAGAGAGATTCTTCTGAAGCTTGGACTTGAGTAGATTGACTTGTTATGCATGGCTACAATATATCGTGATAGCTCAAATTCTTGAATATATCTGTATATATTAAACAACACAAAACAAAACACTGAACACACTGTTAGTTGTAAATTGTTTGTTAAATCATTATCAAAATAAGAGACCCAACAAATGGTCCGTAATTTATTAGTTGACCATTCTTTAAATTCTATAACAAATACAGAATTCAAGATGTTGGTTCTACACCGTACAACCCAGTTAATAATGGTCTAGCTTAAGCTTTCAACAAAATCATAATCAAACTTCTTCAAAACCATTTTCAAACTTTTGAAGAAGTTAGTCTCCTCTAATAAGCGAGATTGAGATGAGAAACTTAGAGAGTGTTTATGGGCTTACCGAACAACAGTCCGCACCCTCACTAGCTCCACGTCATTCCCCTTGGTCTACGGATGCGAAGCCGTGATCCCTCTGAAAATTTGAGTATCGTCATTAAGAATCACCATCACTGAGAAGATGACAACTGAAGAACATCATCAAAAGCACTTCCAATAACTAAAAATGCTAGATGAATTGATACTTCAAGCTCGGCAAAGAATCAAGATCTACTAGTCACGGATCTCGAGGGCCTTCAATAGGAGAGTCAAAGAAAGATCCTTCAAAGAAGGCAACTTAGTCTAAGCCATTCATCGACTCATGGTCATGACACATAAGACTAAAGGAATAGTCTAATCCAAATAGAAAAGTCTGTTTGTAGTAGAGATAGTCTACTCAAATGGAGCATAATATCTAATTGATCAAAGTAGCAAAAGGCTCATGACGCCAATCAACAGAAAGTTTTTTAAGAAAAACTACTCGTGATATCAGCCAGTTTTATCTCCCCACAAGATTATTGTCATATTTAAGTTTCCACCTCTGACTAGAAATATTGATCTTTTTGATTTAAAATCCCCAACGAGTTATCAAGTTAACACCAAACCTCTACTTGACTCCAAATACACCCTCACACTGTCATATTAACTTTACACTTCGGAACAATGTTCACTCTAAATATATCCTCATACTGTCATGTTAACATTATACTTCTGAACGGTGTCCAATCCAAACATCCATATACTGTCATGTTAACATTACACCTCTGAACAATACCAACTTGACCAAATCATCATGGTAACATTACATCTCTAAACAGTGTCCACTCTAAACATATTTGTACTGTCATGTTAACATTACACCTCTCAATAGTACCAACATGACCAAACCTCATGTTAACATTACACCTCTGAACGGTTTTCCATTTTAAATGATCTGACCAGTTAACATTACACCTCTGTTAGACCATTTTGTTGACCGGTTAACATTACACCTCTGTCGATCTATCTTAGTGATTTCGACTGGTTAACATTACACCTCTGTCAAACCCGCGCTTATCAAAAAATCAATTAGTTAATATTACACTTCCATCGATTTCCTACCGTTAAGTTAACATTATATTTCCAAACGTAGTTAACCTGTGAACCAACTGGCTAACACTACACCTCTGTCAGTCACTCCCTTTGGCACATTAACATTACACCTTTGTCGAAATTCCTTAGTACTATTATGTTAACATTACACTTTTGAACAGTAATAACTTTGCAAACCTAATATATTAACATTACACCTCTATCAGTTTGATCCAACCGACTGGCTAACATTACACCTCTATCAGTCATCATATTTGACTGATTAGCATTACACCTTTGTCAAACATCCTCACACTGTCATGTTAACAATTACACCTCTAAACAGTGTCAACTTGATCAAGCTATTATGTTAACATTACACCCCTACTAGTTTGATCCTAACATCATTATCCCTAGCAAAGATGTCACTATGATACATTAACATTACACCTCTATCGTACACGCATGAAGGGAGATAAAAGTTCTTTTATTCATCGAAAGAGCTAAAACGGTCACAAAAAAGAGCATTACAGGGTAAGTGGATAAAAAGTGTGTATTTGTACAATACACTCAACCATTTACGCATCCCTGACTTTGTGAGCGCCATTTTTGGGCATGTTCCCTCAGGACTCTAGGATCCACGAAAATGTCTTGAGATCTGATGACCAAAATCTTCTATGTCTTAGCCTGAAGCTCCGCAATCTGAGAGTCTCATTTCTTGGTCAACTCCAATAAGCTAAGCTCAAGCTCCTCCTTTTGGCATTGAGTTGTCTCTAGGTGTACCTGAGTTGCGACGATGGCAGCCTTAGCCTCATTATTTGTTGCATCCTTTTCTTAGATAACATCTTGACGCTCTGCCTGTTGATTGTCATCGAAAGCAATGCTATCATTCAAACATTAGACTTTTACACTGATTCACTCCATTTCTACACGAGCAGACTCTTCAGCCTTATGTTGGGCTGCCAAGAGATGACGGAACTCAATCTCAGCAATACTATCAAGATTAGCTGTGTGAAGCTCCTGCAACTCTCGTAGATAGAACTCAGCTTTGTCAATCGCAATCTTGAACGGTTCAATGCAAGTCAAACCAGTAGCTGATTATAGAAGACCAAGTTGGTATCTCAACAACTTAAGAATGTGAACGGACAAGCATCTTTGTAGATTCAAAGTAGCCGCAACACTCCGATTGAGTAGTTTTACTATGCTGTTAATCAAGATCTTTATCTCCACTTTGATCAAATCTTTAGGATCAGGAAATTTAGGAACCTCGACATGACTTGAAGAGCTTGCTCCTGTGGAGACCACCATTACATCCGTGATAGTTGGAGATATAGTTAGTAAGACTTGTATCCTTTTATTGCCTGATATCAGGAATGGTGCGAGCGAGACCAAGATGTCTGACATAACGGACGACGTCACAGACGTCACAACAATAAACAAAATAGCGGTCCTCACAAGATTGCAGTCCGAGGTAAAACCAGGAATGTCAAACCTTCCATGCACTACACCGTGCAATAACATGTTTCACCATCACAATCACTATCTCTCTAGTGGAGTCAACAACAGGTGTAGGTACAAAGCAAGTAAAAGATTTTACAACAAAAACTTGATGAAATGATAGAACATCGAATTAACACATCTCATCAACCAAATAAGCTGGAATACATAGTCAAGACTGAAATGAATAACAACAATCTGGAGATCTCAACATGTCTCATAATACATAATATCTGATACAGGAAATAAGGCACACAGCCTTTACAACACCCTTGGATGAGACTTTTGGCTCATCAGTTGCCACCATATTACGACCTTCATCAGACATAGGCCTAGGGCTGAGTGGCGCTACCCTTTTAACCCTTGTGGGGATTGGAGAAATCAAAACTCCTTCATCTTCATTAGAAGATCAGGGACAATTAATCTTCGCTACACTGATAACACAGGTGCTAGCGCGGGAGGTTCAGATGTATTAATGACAGGCATAGATTCTAAGGTGCCATAAGCTCCTTCAAAGTCAAATACCGGTTCGAAGTGACCACCAGTAGAAAACGACAAAGGGGCTACGTCACCCATTGATCCAAAATCAAGATCATCATATGTTAAGTGAACAAAACATCAGTGATCAAAGTGGAACAATCACATAAGATTACTGAAAGTACCTGGCATGTACGAAGAACCACCAACGTCACTAGCATCGTCTGCATCTTCAAGCTCAATCAGTGTCATCATGCCCATAATCCACTTTCTCCTCATCATCATCTAGAGGAATTGGCTCCTTACCCGCATAAAAGAAGCACATCAGCTAAACGCACTTCAAGATGAAAGTCATGACATGTAAACAGAAATCACTTGTAGAGCCAATCCTAGGTTCTTGTATTTGGACTACAGGAGACTCCTCCCTAATCCTCGAAGAGTCTCGAGGCACAAGCTCGGGCTCAGGAGATGCTAAGTGCTACTTTTTCAAAGGTAGTGGAGGAGGAGGAATATGTAATAGCCTCTTTTCTTCCCCCGTCCTCTACCGAGTACTTCTTAACGAACCGCTAGCTCAGTTGGATAATTCCTTATATCGCTGGGTGATCCAATACAAACTAATTTTATTCACTTTAAATTCAGGAGGAGGAACGATCACCGTACTGTACCACTTGCAAAACTCTAACATCATGTAATAGTTGGGCTTGTGTTGGTGAAGCGAGAACTGAGCTCCAGTTGCCCCTGTAATAAAGTGGTACTAATTACAAGCTCTAATTACCAAGCTGCATGTGCATAGCAATCCTGGATTCGGATTCCCGACGTACAACTGATCGTAACCAAATTAGCGAGCCAACTAACACGGCAAATAGGGTTCGATATAGAACTCTGTACCATTCAACCTAGCGACAAGGTGACTTGGTCAAATGTTTACCAACCAGTTAAAGCACCCACTAGGCAAGCAAGTGAATCACTCGCTACTCATGCCATCTTCAAACTCGTCCCTAGGACTAACACTATCAATTGAGGGGAAGTAACAGTAAAGATGATAATGGTCCTTGTTCTGAAGAACTTTACGGACTCTGACAAGGTACTTAACCAGCCACTTCAAACGTTCATACCTATGAAGCAAGGCAATGTTCCCACCACCAGGTATAACAGCTGACATTAGCGAAGGACAGTGCTGAGTGAACCATATTACCAAATAAGTATATGCTAATTGCACCCTAGGATTGGGCACTTGATTCCTTGGGTAACTGTCTCCTTGCTTTAAATGTTTAGTGACCAATTCCCTTAGACCATGATGTATGCAGCTCACCATCCTTGGTAGAAGAGCTAAGCTATACCAAGAGGTTAACAACACGGTAGGGATAGCACCTTAATCAAGATGCAATCTTTCAGCCAAGAAGGCATGATACAACCCTTCAGCTAAATAGAAAAGAGCCCTACAAGCAATGCTAACTCAGATATTGGCTCCTTCACTTTGTGATGGAAGCTCTCAAATTGGTCGCCTGCATGAAACCTGCACATGTTAGAGTCAGCAGTGTGCAATATGAAACCGTCCTTGAAGATGGGAGTCTTGACATCAGCATCCATTGCCAGAAGGATTAGATCCGCATTTCCCTTTTTACTAACATTAGGGAATATGTATTCTACCTAAAGAACACGAGGTACGGTATAATCATGATAGGTTCTCCCAAAGCTATCTGGAAAATGAGGAAATGACAGCCCAATTCCCAAAATGCCTCGACAACATAAGTAGTATGATAGAAAGTGCTCAACTCCTTGTTAGTAGGAAAACACATCTCGTATAGATGATCCACCATCAGTAAAGAAGACACCTCAAACATCTTATGAAGAGCGATCCCGATCTCCCCACTGGAGTGAATAAGGTATTGCTATCACTATTGTCCAGCTCCTGAATGCCATACAAAATCGATGCACAATACTCAACACCATATTTGGAAGCTCTAACTATAGCATAGAGCCCTAATTTTCACAATCGCTCCTCAAAAGTAACGAGAGCAAAGTCTATTAAACGAGCCCACCACTGGGTATCCGTCGATCTAATCCAGATGGGGAATCTAGCATCCTCATCAAGATATTGAGCATCGATTTTGACAAGTTCATTCTCAAAAGTGTGTGGGACGACATCAACTTCATTGACTAGTGCATCCTCATTCACGCAGCCCGGACGCAGCCCTATGATGTTAGTCCTAAAGAGTCCATCTAGATGGAAGCCACTTCCATGCTTTAAAATGTCTATTTTAACACTATCCTCCCTATTTGTGAGATTATAGTGCATAGAGTGAGGCACGACAAGGCATTGCAAGAACAAGAAGGAGACCTGATGCTCTATCACTAGCAATGCAAATCGAAGATCTCCCTGAGTGTAATATCGATACTCTTCTCCCCAGTGGAAGAAAGAGTTCCCACCGGGGACACTGTCCTGAAGAACCTTACCCATTGCCATGGATTATCCCCTGCAATTTCTTATAACTATGCATATGAATGGGCTCAATCCTTTCCTGTCTGCTGCCATCGAGAAACAACAGGACGCTCTCGTTAAAAACATGCATCACTTCAGTATCGTGAGTCTTATCATGACCAAAATGATTGTGACGATTCACAGGAGCTCTCGAATAGGGAACTACACAAATATGATAAATGAGTTAGTGGACAAAGACCAAATTCAGCCACCATACTCAAGAGCAGAAGCAAACTTTGCTTACATGCAAAAAATCATCTATAATGACTTAGTGTTAACAACATGAAGCAGTGTTCAACCAAAAACGATGAACTTCGTTCATATGTTCAAGTTGGCGAAATTCATCCTACTAAAATAGATGAATCTCGCTTAAGTGAAGGTCGCCCCAAACTGGCAAACATCACTTTAGTAAAGATCGTTCAAAACAAAGCGACAAACTTTGTCTAAACGAACTCCGCTACAAAAGCTTAAAAAGGCTAAGTGAGCCCCGCCCAAAGAGTGAAGCTCAACACAATGAGCGCTATGAATGCCTGCTAACAGAACCCCACCACCAATGACAAAAGCTCGTCGGAGAGACCACAAATGGTGATAAAAATTCACCTTCAACGGCGGATCAACTTTCCAGATGCTGTGAGACATTGTTTAGAACCCAATGGGCTGAGACTGAGGTTGATCTGAAGATCACCATGGATAGGTTCAATACTTACCCATTGCCATCTCTAGCTATGCCAGCACCTCATCAGCTCTCGGCTGATGAGCCCCTCGAGCAGAGTTTCTTCCCTTGGAAATAGCACGATGAGGAGCCATTGATGATGAACTTTGGGGATTTTTGAGAAAACTAGGGTTCAAAGAAGAGTGGGAGAATTTTTTAAATCAAGGTAAAGAAGAGGGAGTTAAACACTCTTATTTATAGGCTAAAACCTCTAAACTTCGCCCAAGATTCCTCGCCCTAAACTTCGCCAAATATATCACCAGCGAACTCCGCCGAATATTTCACCTTGAACTTCACTAGAGATTCTAACCTCCAACTTGACCTGGAATCTCTCTTCAAATGAACTTCGCCATAATTTCAGGCATGTAGATCAAAGACCTGAATTATATATCCTTAGGCTGAGCCTTGCCTAAACTGACTTACTGAGTTTCGCTAAGACAACTATTCCTTCAATAAGTGAACCTTATCCAATTCAACAGGACACTAATGCGAACCTCGCCTGAACGTTATAATGAATTTACTAAGTCTCCAAATTGATAAAATTACATTTCAATTTTTTTGAGGCTTTACATGGTGAACCTCGTCAAAATGACTTGGAAAAATTTACTAAGTCTCTAAATTGAGTAAAATTTTAACTCAATTTGTTAGAGACTTTATTGGGCAAACTTCAAATTGACTCTCACCAGCACAAGGAAGCATGAGCTTCACTTCTAAATATAGTGACTCCATGTAGAGATCAAGCCATGCAAAGTAAAAATTCTCTACAAAAGTAAAGTATGTATAGATCAAGCACACAAGATATGGACAATCTCAACATGAAAAAAAGTTTATTTTTATTGATCAAAGACTTTACTACATGAAGGCAACATTCAAGACTGCCCAATTACAAGGATGATGGGTACATGTTGCTATTCGCTACTGCTCTATACTCCTAAAATATGGGTAATGTGACGCTTGAGGAACAGACTCGAGCTGCACCAAGCTGCAGCCCTTGTTCCTCTGTCGTTACAAGACTTAGGTAATTAAACATTTCCCCATGAAGATAAGAACGGGCCCTATTCTTGTAAGTGAGACATATTAATGAGAAGAAGCATGTTCTTATACTAAAACTCAACGTCAGGCCTGAGTCAGCAACACGACATCTAATTGCAATCTAGGATCACGTTCGTGATACCTAGTTACTATCGAAGTCTTCGCTTGTGGAGATCCAAGGATCCTTCTTCAAGTGCCATTTCAGTCACCAAACGGTCTTACACAGAGCACGACACTCAAAGCTCCACGCATTTCTATTGTGATTCAACTCACCTCAAGTAGTCAACTGGTTCTTAATGATCCCTTCAAGTATCTCTTTCTCAGCCGACAGCAACTCCACCAAACGATGGAGTATGCGGAGTTCATCCTCTTGATTGCCCTTTATTTGGGCTAACTCCTATTGGGGTCTTTTGATTTCAGCTCCTTTGTCGAGGAGCATCTCTAATCTAGGCGATGATGGCGTAGACATGGAGAAGAAGAAGGAGAAGAAAATAGAGGCGGTGAGAATAGATGAGGATGGCTACTATTTAATTGGACCAGACAAAGTGGCTAAAACTTATCCTAAAACTCGGTCAAATGCATAGCGGATCTCGCGAGATCTTCAATCAAGAGATCTCAGCCATAAATCAAGGCACAAATCCATAGTCGAATCTCAAAAAATTTCACCAACCAGTGAATGTCACCGCACGACGAACTTCACCTGCTAGCGAATGTCGCTAATCGATGAACTCTACCAGCAGCCCAGAATTGAGCAACCCTCATTCACACCCAAAATTAGTCGAACTTCGCTGATTTCCTCAACGTCGCCTCAATAACAAAAAATGCAATTTCATTCCTAGCATGGATTTGGATGAGCACAAGCATCATCAATCCTTCGATACAAGTCTGCAACAAAGGAAGCTACATTTAACACTACACCTCTGGCAACTAAGTAGGCGGATTAAAACAAGTTTTTACCTAATCAAGAAAACTCAAGCCATGTTTAACACTACGCCTTTGGCTATTTAACCAAAGTATTTTAAATCCTAGCTACAAATTAAAATGCAGGATCTTGAAAACTTTGAGGGTGTCTTACAAATGGTCAAAATATATTTTCACTTAGGATGATGACCAACTTGGATCCAAGAAATGAACGCCCATATGCTAAACACTTTAAATGGGCCTAAAGTCAAGCCCACAACAAGCTGCAGTGAAGGTTGCCTAATGACCGAAGTGAGCCTCACTAAGTAGTCCACATCGACTCAATTCAACCACGTCAGGCACGAATCGACCCCCGCAACACACCTCAGATCAAGTCAAAAGGTTGATCAAGTCACGAGTTGAATTATGTGTTAAATTCAAGCTCTTAGGCAAAGTTCATCAACTAATAAACTCCGTCCACATGAACCAAGTCATCCACTTCTGAAGAAGGCGCACCCACGTTCGAAGCGACCTTCACCCACGTCTTCAACGAACTTCGCCAAGTCTGTGAAGTCTGCCCAAATAGCCGTTTCAGAGCTTTTTTGGGGGATAACTGCTCCCTACTAACTCTTACTTTAATGGATACTTAACTCATAATTAAAGGGACCATTAACTCTCTCTTTAGGTTATAAAAGAAGAGGAGATCATTCATAAAAAAAGAAGGGAGAAAATGGGATTCAGAAGAGTCATCACACGCATTGCACTCGCGATCTTATTGAGAGATATTGCAAAGAGAAGACTGAGTTATCTTCCAAGTAATTTAATTCCCATTAACAGCAAAAGACTCGTTGTCTTAATTGGTGTGTCAACGGAGTACAAGATCGACGCTCCACTGGCACACGGAAACGAACCCCAAGAAAAATAAATTTTTTTCATTTCATTATAATTTTTATTATAATCTGCGTCAGTTACAATACTAAAAGAACTCGAAACAGAGTCAAATATGATATATTAAGTAAAAGTAGAATCACCTCATTTAAATTAAAGAATTTACCTATAAGAGAAGCATACATCCATTTGCGTATGTACTTTGTATTTTTTTTGCCCCCTCTGACTGGCTATGCTTGAAAATAAAAAGTTAAGAGTGAATCTAGACCAATTGTATTGTGAAATTTTTTTACATCGATGAGAGTGTTTAGGTAATAGTCCTTATCATTGGTAGGAGCTAGCAAAAGTCCTGATGATAGAAGCATAAATGATCTTTTAAAATGATCATCTGCTCCTTAGATGAGCTAATGCAATTTATAAGGTATCTAATTGTAAGTTTCTTCGTGGATTGTTCAACATAATATTTCAAAATTTCCAGGATCAACAAGTTTATTAAAAAAAACATCACAGAATCATCTTCAGCACGCAATCCAATTAAGTAATATACATCATTTTCTATAAATGGTACCTCATAATTTCTTATTTTAATTACTTGTTTTCAATATATATCTTGATCATTAACCAAAAGCAAAGGCAACGATGCATTCATACCTTAGGAACATATAAAATACCTTCCAAACTCATATCCGCTACAGCTAGTTTTTATTGTTGGAGTTGGCTCAATTTCCAACTCATTTATTATTGTAGTTTTTCTGCATGCAGATACAATTTTGCATAGTCTTTTTGGGCATGATGTAGTCATTATTTGGCTCGGAAATCTACATGAAAGTTATAGAGGTGCATGTATAGTTTACTCCAAGCTTTGAATCATAGGAAACGAAGCAGTATTGAGGGAGTTATGGTCAGTCAAAGTACCCTACTCGAATCTGGACAGATTTTTGTATTCCCAAGCATTTTGGAAGATGAAAAGGTTCATCAAGGCCTATAAATAGGCATCCTCTCTTTGTGGAGAGATAATCCAAAATCACCCCAAGTTTTCCACTTGTTCTCTTGAAAGTATAGAGAGTTAGAATAAATGTAAGTCTCTTGTGTTGTAGATATTTCTAGTGTTAAGTAAAGAAAGAAGGAGGGTGTGTGAGGGCCGTGTAGAAGTCGGCATTGTTGGGTGTGCCATGTGTGCCTTATACCCATTTGTTGATTCCATTATAGTGAATTATCCTCCGAGCTCCAAGCTCAACCCATGGTTTTTCCCGTTTAGGTTTTCCACGTAAATCCTTGTGTCCATTATTTGTGAGATTGTCTTTTATCTTTTTGTCATTAAGAATAAGACCTTGAAGTGGTGTTGAGAAGTTTTGTGATTCGTCAATACCAACAAGTGGTATCAGAGCATGGTTGTGGTGTTCTTAATGGCTGAAGACAAGTCGATAATTAGCGGTATGAAGGTTGAGCTGAAGCCATTTGATGGGCGAAGCAATTTCACACTGTAGTAGCGCAAGATGAAGAATATCTTGAGTCAACAAGATATACACATGTGCATTATGGGGGTTGAGCACAAGCCAGAGACGATGTTTATGGAGGCTTGGAACAAGGCAGACCTCAAGGCGATGAGCTCGATTGAGCTACACTTATCTGACGAAGTCACCTAAAATGTGATGGATGAGACTATCGCAAGGAGCACATGGGAGAAGTTAGAGAATCTCTACATTGGAAAGACTCTGTCTAACAAGCTTTTCTTAAAAGATGAATTGTTTAATCTTTGTATGGAAGATGGAGATGGTATTATGGAGCATCTTGATATGTTTAACCATTGTATAATGAATTTGTTATGAGTGGAGGTCAAGTTTGAAGAAGAGGATAAAGCTTTGCTATTGCTACGATCCTTGCCGTCGTCATTCAAACATTTCCGGACCACACTCATGTTTGGCAAGGAGACTCTTCAAATTGAAGAGGTTGTTCAAGACATCATCTCTCATGTCAAAATAAACAAGAACACATGAGCTGACTTGAAAAAATGAAGGTCTACTCGTCAATGGGTTGAACGATCGGGGTCGACCAAAGGAGAAAGGTGCCAAGTTGGACAACCGAGGGAGATCTAAATCCAAGAGCCACAAGGATAAAGAGTGCTACTACTACCATAAGAAAGACCACTTTAAGAAGAACCGCAAAAAATTCAAGGCAGATCAGAAAGAAGGGAAGAAATCTAAAACCACCTCTTTTGCTGGAGTTGCCATGGAGAACAGTGCTGAGATTCTTTCGGTTACGTTAGGTGAAACCATTTCTAATTCATGGATTCTTGATTCAGGTTGCTCTTTCCATATGTGTGCAAACAGTTTTTGGTTTAATACATATGAAAAGAAGGATGGAGGTGAAGTCCTTATGGGGAATAATGTCGCGTGTAAGGTCATCGACATTGGCATAGTGAAAATGAAGATGTATGATGGCATCATTCGCACTTTCGGCAATGTGCGGCATGTTCCTGCACTCAAGAAGAACCTAATTTCTTTATACACTCTAGATGCAAGCAGTCTCACCTACTCCTCAGACGGAGGCAAGATCAAGATTTGTAAGGGCTCGATGGTGATCATGCGAGGAGAGAAGCTTTCCAACAGCTTGTACAAGCTTCTAGGAGATACTGTCCTAGGTGAAGTTGTTGTATCCAAAACTTCCAAAGAGAACTCCAAGATTGACTCTGAAAACTCGGCTCATCTATGGCATCTTTTTCTTGGCCATATGAGTGAGTGGGCTATGGAGGAACTGCACAAGAGGAAGCTGTTGAAGAACATGGAATCTTGCAAGTTAGATTTCTGCAAGTATTGCGTACTTGGAAAGCAATACAAGGTCTCATTTAAGCCTACAAATAAGGAGAATCGTGCAAAGGGGATTCTCAACTATATTCACTCTGATGTATGGGGGCCGGCACCTACAAAATCTCATGGTGGTGCTTGCTATTTTGTCACCTTCATGGATGACTATTCGTAAAAAATTTGGGTCTACTTCATGCGGGAGAAATCTAAGGCCTTTGAGAAGTTCAAAGAATGGAAGGCGAAAATAGAGAACCAAACTGGACGGAAGATCAAGTATTTGCGAAGTGACAATGGAGGTTAATATCGTGATGGGCGATTCCTAGCATTTTACAAGCAAGAAGGCATTATGCGACACTTTACCATGAAGAAAACTCCACAACAAAATGGCACAGCGAAAAGGATGAATCAGACTCTCATGGAGAAAGAAAGATGCATGAGACTTCATATAAGATTGCCCGAGTCTTTCTGGGCTGAATCTGTTAACCATGCTGCCTACTTGGTTAATTAGTCACCATCTAAGCTGCTGAACTTCAAATGTGCTAAAAAAGTATGGTCAGACAAAGAAGTTGACTATTCTACCTTGAAGGTTTTTAGATGCAAGGCATATGTTCATATTCCGAGTGATGAATGGAACAAGCTGAAGCCAAAGTCACTCGAGTGTATTTTTCTTGGTTTTGAGAAGGGAGTGAAAGGCTACAAGTTGTGGAATCCGGAAAATAAGAAGAAAGTGCTGAGTAGAGATGTCGTGTTTGATGAAAGACTTGGAGCTGAAGCTATTGACAAAGATGAGGATTGTTATCGTACTGAAATTCCTTTGTCAACGGAAGGCTATATTCCAGAAAGTCAAGCTAAGGTGGAGCAACACGATGAACATCAACAAGCCGAAGAGGTTCATGCAGAACCTACAAGCATAGCACAATCAAGACAGAGAAGAATTATCAAGCCTCATCAACGATTTAGATGGGAAGATGAAGCCTGCTATGCACTCTTAGCTAGCGGAGAAGATCCTTCTACTTTCAAAGAAGCCATGGAAAATTATGAGCGGCAAGAATGGATAGGTGCTATATCGGAGGAGATGGAATCTCTCCATAAGAACTCCGTTTGGGAGTTAGTTCCAAAACCACAAGATCAAAAGATCATCGGATCCAAGTGGGTTTATCGGGAAGAAAGAAAGCATAAATGAAACAGAGGCTCCTACCAACAAATCAATGTTAGTTGCGAAGGAGTTCTCACAAAAGGAATGAGTAGATTATGATGAAATTTTCTCTCCAGTGGTCAAGCATACATCCATTCGGGTGTTGCTATCTCTTGTACCACAGCATGACATGTAGCTAGAACAACTCAACGTGAAGATAGCTTTTCTTCATGGAGATTTAGAGGAAACCATTTATATGGCTCAACCAGAAGGATTTGTGAAAGAAGGAAAAGAAGACTTTGTGTGCAGATTGAAAAAGTCTTTGTATGGGCTCAAGAATTCCCTAAGACAATAGTACAAACGCTTCGACTCCTTCATGCTCCGAATTGGTTACAAGAGTGGTGAGTATGATTGTTGTGTTTACTCACACATATTTGATGATGGCCACATAATTATTTTAATGCTATATGTGGATGACATGTTGATTGCATGTCGAGATATGTCAAAAATAAATGAACTCAAATGAATGCTGAGTTTGGAATTTGACATTAAAGATCTTGGTGCCGCTAAGAAGATTCTTGGAATGGAGATTAAAAGAGACCAGGATAATGGGAGACTGTATTTGTCTCAAAACAAGTACATTGAAAAGGTCCTTGAAAGATTCAACATGATCAATTCCAAGCATGTGTCCACTTCATTAGCTATTCACTTCAATTTAAGTACAAAGCAGATGCCATCTACAGAAGTTGAAGCTGAAGAAATGAAGAAGATTCTGTATGCAATCGCAGTCGGATGCTTAATGTATGCAATGGTATGCATAAGGCCAGATCTCTCTCAAGCTTTGAGCGTGGTGTCAAAATACAGGTCAAATTTAGGTAAAGATCATTGTCAAGCTGTCAAATGGATTCTCAGATACCTGAAGGGCACCAGAAACAAGGGGATTATGTTTGAAAAACAACATGAAGAGGCGTGCATCACTGGTTTTGTTGATTCCGATTATGCAAGATATTTAGACAAGAGAAGATCCACAACAAAATACGTTTTCACTTGTAGTGAAGGACACATATCTTGGAGATCCATGCTACAATCCATCAGTGCCTTGTCTACCATAGAAGCCGAGTACATGGCATTAACAGAAGTTGCAAAGGAAATCATATGGCTCAAGGGCTTAGCAAGTGATTTGGGTCTAAAAAACTCTATGATAATTCAATATGACAGCCAGAGTGCTATTTGTCTTGCAAAGAATCAGGTATTTCATTCAAGGACAAAACATATTGAAGTACGCTATCATCGGATTCGTGATTGGCTCATGAATGGAGAGGTCGATGTGAAGAAAGTTCATATTGACGAGAATGCAACAGATTTTCTCACTAAACCGGTTACGGCGGAGAAGTTCAAGCATTGCTTGAGTCTGCTAAATCTGATGACATGTTAGCTCATGAGTACACCTAGTCACCAGAGGTGAGGGAAGATGAGTTGATGCTCATCAAGGTGAAGCAGTTGAAGCCAGAGCAGGACTTTCTCTGAAGTTCCGGAGTCTAACTTCTTAGATTCCAAAGAACCATGTTCCGGTGACAAGTGTTCGTGATTCAAAAGACTAATATTCCGAAGATCAGTTGACAATTTCGAGTGGCATTGGATATCTTTCCAAGGTGGAGATTATTGGAGTTGGCTCAATTTCCAACTCATTTATTGCTGCAGTTTTTCTGCATGCAGATATAATTTTGTATGGTCTTTTCGGGCATGATGCAGTCATTATTTGGCTTGGAAATCTGCATGAAAGTTGTAGAGGTGCATGTATAGTTTACTCCAAGTTTTGAATCACAGGAAACGAAGTAGTATTGAGGGAGTTATGGTCAGTCAAAGTACCATACTCGAATCTGGACAGATTGTGTATTCCCAAGCATTTTGGAAGATGAAAAGTTCATCAAGGCCTATAAATATGCATCCTCTCTTTGTGGAGAGATCATCCAAAATCACCCAAATTTTTCACTTGTTCTTTTGAAAGTATAGAGAGTTAGAGTGAAGGAAAGTCTCTTGACTCTCTTGTGTTGTAGAGATTTCTAGTGTTGAGTTAAGAAAGAAGGAGGGTGTGTGAGGGCTGTGTGGAAGTCAGCGTTGTTGGGTGTGTCATGTGTGTCTTGTACCCATTTGTTGATTCCATTATATTGAAGTATCCTCCGAGCTCCAAGCTCAACCCGTGGTTTTTCCCGTTTGGGTTTTCCACGTAAATCATTGTGTCCATTATTTGTGTGATTGTCTTTTATCTTTTTGTTATTAAGAACAAGACCCTAAAGTGGTGTTGAGAAGTTTCGTGATTTGTCAACACCAACATTTATACATCTATCAAGCCACTTACGACAATAAATAGTTTTGTTGCAATAAATACCAATAGGCTCCTCTTTCACATCCTCTGCATTTGAATTGGCTAAGAAAAATAAGTACAATAAAGAAAAAAAGTTTATAGTTCCTAAATAAATTGCTAAAATATATCAAATTGTGATTGTCATATTATTCTCAATATTATATATATTACATAACCGATTTGTTTAGTAAAAGTCAGAAAAAGTGTATAGTTGTTCCATAAAAAAGAAGTGTACAGTTGTATCTCAAGCTATGCCTATAGTATCGCACATCAATTTTTGGCTCCTTGAGCTACGAACGTAAACAAAATAACTCTTTAACAATGCAGTCGGACCATTTGTTCATAAGTGATTGAGAGAGTAAATGCAAGCTGTACGAGTTTTTTAGGCAAAAAATGTAGGTGACATGATTAATTAGATACATAAATATTAAGTTCTTAACATAGTCAACAAATTGCATTAAATGAGCTTACTTACATTATTGTATGTTTACCCTCATACAGTATCTAGATGGAAACAAAGGTGAAAACAAAGGCAAATTAAGAACAATCCATTATAATAGAGTTTCGTACATAATTAAACTTTCAAAGAGACGAAAACGGGATACCTTTCACAGTTCTTCTCATCATAAAAGTGACTGCATTGTTAAATGTAATTAAGCATCAGTTTTAATTGATCATATGTATATGAGGCAAATTAGGTTTTTTGCAAAATTAATTGCACATAAAAGAAATAAAATAGAGAACAATATGGCACCTGAATATTTTTTGGAAGATTCCTGTGGAAAATATAAAAAAAATTCCAACACAGAGTATAAATAGTTCAGAAGGAGTTTGAAAGTAGGAAAGAAAGGAAGAAGGGTTAGGTTAAGTTGTTTAATTTTAAAGGAAATAAAGATCAAAAAGATTTTATAGTTTTAATTACTAAGGCCCCGTTTGACAAAGGGTTAAGTAAGAGGGGTTAAAGAGAATGATTAATGTACTTAGCTCATTCGATAATCTGAATGACTAAATTATTAATCTGTTAAATAAGTTTTATTTTAGCCATTGTGATCAGTTTTAGTGTTTGAGAACAACAATAATTTTGACTATTTTCTATATAATTAGAATGGTTAACTCTTAATCCTTCTAAATAGGAGTATTAGTAAACCCCTCGTTTTGAGGGGTTAACTCATTTTAATCCCTTTAGAGGGGTTAGCTTAACCATTCTATATTTTTTATGTTTGGCAAATTATGAATGGTTAACTCACTTTAATCATTGTATAGATTTTTTGTGATTGACAGGTTAAGAAGGGGTTAGGTCTCCTTAACCCATCACTTAACTCTTTGCCAAACGGTACCTAAAGTTTTAACGCATACAAAATCGAGGCAGAGTTTCTTTTTCTAAATCTCTATCACGAGATAAAACGAAGTGGTGGGGGTTAGTTGGAAAGTTTTAACTAATCATAAATTCTGTTACATTTCCTTATTTATACTTCCTAGATTAATCTTTTTATATCTAATAAAAGTCCTAGTAACATTATTACTTTGGGTGTGGAAGAACTTTCAACCACCTAATCCTTAATTAGGGGAATGTGAGGAGATTTTTCAGGAAATAATTTACTCAAAAGGCCACGGTCTTCAATCGGTGCATAGAAGTTGTTGGCTTTTTAGAATTTCAATCGGAGAATTCTGCACAATACCATCTCATCTAGAGGTGTCCAAATGCGTATTGAGCCAGGATTCTAAGCCTATCCAACTGGGTCGGGACAGGACCAGGACGGGCAAAACCGGGACCCGGACCCGGATCCGGTTGGTCCGGGCCTGAGCGGGCTAGGCACCAGGCCAACCCGGTTTTTTATTTTAATTTTTTAATTTTCAAGAATACATAGCAAAAAATTAAACAAAATTTTGATAAAAGCAACCATATTATTAATCACTTGTAATTATATAATTTACAAACACAAAAAATCTTAGAAATTAAAATGATAAAAATAACTTTTTTATTAATAACCAGTTAATCATCTACAATTATAAATTTAATTTGGAATTTGTCGCATCACAATAGATGAATACATCCCAACTACGTTGACACCTATTCATCTATATTACTATCATTTGTAACTCTTTTTAAAATAATTTATCACAAATTTTTAGCTAAGAAATAAAAATTATAAACTAATGACTAATTCTACTCTTTATCTTTATGTGCTATTCCCAACTAATGAATAAAAATTATATTATTCTTATTTAAGTACAGTTATACAACTTACTTATATGATATACTTTTATATATACTAGATGCAATATACTTATATATTACTTTTATATATACTAGATGCAATATACTTATATATTTATACTTATGCATTTATATATACTTATATAACTGTAATTCTATAATATACACATATAAGTATATTTATAACTACAATATATATATTTATATTCTTATATCTTAGTATTCATATCATGCAAAGAGTATATACATATATACAGCTATATAGTACATATACATATATTATATATAAATATATTGTATTTACTAATAAGTTATAACATGAGAGAGAGAGAGAATCACATAAATATATATTATTTATTTAT
>BQKN01064481.1:17230-75311 GCA_022839385.1 Asparagus kiusianus | reverse complement strand
ATATGAGAAATATGATCCTAAGGAGTCACCTTAGATTGAATCTAATGATGCAGCTTCAAAATTAGATTATACTCAATCAATTTACTTGATCCACTCTGTTAATTTTATTTTATATGATTCAGATGTCAAGTAAACTAAAAATTGGGCATATTGGGTTGTATTTACTAATGCATCAAGTGATAGTAAAATTTTACGGTTTTATGACAACACAATCAAAGAGACAATAAAAAATATGTGTTAGAAATATTCAAATTTTATAATTTTTATTTTGTAGATGTTTTAAGACATTTAGACCATGATGAATGGAATGGATCGTCCATTGAAGTAGGCCAATCTATACATTGAGAGGTGTATCCTTAGATTCAATATAAGGTGACTCCTTAGAATCATGTGGCTCTTTAGAATCATATTCCCCTATGTGTGCGCACGCATGTGCACGTGCACATGCGTGCGCAAGTGCGTGTGTATTTGTGTACATATATACATATGTATACATAAGTATATATGATATGAGATCTCAACCTATACTATTTGATAGACCTAAAATAATAAAAAGACAAAACTAAAGATTAATGATAACTATAGTACAATTTTATGTGATAAAAGCAATCACATAAGCATACAAAAATACTAAAATTTTGCATGAAAATCTCTTCTAAAGATTCTTAATTTTAATAAAAAATTTAAGTTATAATATAAAATATTCAAAAAATACTATCATT
Organism: Asparagus kiusianus; assembly: GCA_022839385.1. Classification (NCBI taxonomy): domain Eukaryota; kingdom Viridiplantae; phylum Streptophyta; class Magnoliopsida; order Asparagales; family Asparagaceae; genus Asparagus; species Asparagus kiusianus. The sequence continues at coordinate 74,589 of BQKN01064481.1, read as the reverse complement.
TATTCTTTTTATTTCATATTTTAATTGAGCTGAAATCAATCTTTCTCCACCTTTATCTTTTTTCTGGGTAACTCTAAAGTAGCGTCTTCATCATCTACGTCGATTGTGATATCGGGCTAGAAGGATTTCTTGTACTATTATATTTTCTTTACCTTGTTGGTCTTTTGTCTTCTTACATAACTTCATCAAGAATTTGAATGTCTTTCTGATGTTCAACAGAAATTTCTAGAAATATGGACTCTGATTATTTTTATGTTTCAATGAGAACAAAGACTAATTTTCATATATATATGAAAAATTTTATAACTTTCTAATTTATTACTTGAATAGAGTTAGGAATTATCTCTTCTTTCTCTGCAATGAATTCTTCTATGTGCATCCAATAAAAATTTTTGTCGTATCAAACAGTGTTACCTTTGCATTGTTCACGCTATTTTCCATGAGAATCTTAACTGCATACTATAGTTCTCATTGTTGATCTAGATATATGTTAATACTGTAATTTGGTATGTTCATGTCATAAAAAAAGTTATATTACTTAACATTGATACCGAGTCATCAGCGATTCTATGGTATTTATCATTTAGACACCCTTTATTAACATTTTTATCTACCTTCTTATTGTAGCATTTATAAGTATAGAACCATGACTCGAGTCTATCTAAAATAATAGTTATTTTTGCCTTAAATGTGCAATAGTGTGTCTGTATATTGGGAAATTTTAGCTAGGTTTAATTGTGTTAGTAAGATTAAGTTTATAATATTATACCTGTATTGATTTCTGTGATGTCTGCATAATATCACTAATTTGAATTTATTTTACATTTATAAAGAGTGTTGATGAAGATTCTTTTATTTTTTGTAGCTTTTTCTAAATTAAACTTGCATATTAGATTAAAATATAATACTATTTCATTATTGAGTTATATGAAGGTATGCTTGTTCTACTTAACGTTTCGTTAATTCTTTAGCAAGTTGTATTTATTGGTTGATACATATTATTGATATAATTTATGATGATATGCTTGTTTCTCCTATAAAATTGAGATAATCATAAGATGAATTTTATGTTCAGTTGTCTTTAATAAGAATTTCAATAATAAAATATATGCCTTTATGTATAGAGATAAATGATATCTGATAAAGACATTGGCAATCTAGTGTCATTTATTATTTGGACACTCTTATTAACATCTTTCTCCGCCTTCTTGTTGTAGACTTTGTAAGAATAGAACCACGGCTCAACTATATTGTTTATGGTAGTTATTTTTGCATTATAAATGCAATAACTTGTTTGTATATTGGTAAACTATTTTTAGGTTTACTTGCAAAAACGTTAGATAAGTCTTGTTAGATCAATATTTTGTTTTTTTGTGTGGTCAAGCCAGAAGTATACGGGACGGATGTGAGTCCTTTTGCTTCTTGAGCAGCTTGGCAGGCATGAGACGACCATTTAGGATGAAATAAAACACAAAAGCAATATATTCTTGCTCTTGATTTTTTTCCATTGAACCTCAAGGTGCACCATGCATTGAATGTACCTCGCCTCAATGTTACAATCAATCAATATCGTAAAAGCCCGTAGGTCCAATTTAAGTAAAGGGGCCTTTGCTCTCTAGTTTAGTTGGTGAGGAGTGACTCGCAACTGAATTTGGGTGTTTTGAGTTGTGGATAGGATAAATGATGGTTTACAAAATAGCGGGTGTGTAGGTGGGTAAATGATAGGTAAATGGTTTTTGTTTGTACGGTATCCTAATTGGAAGCTCAAGAAACAGCCTTGGGCTTTTCTATTAGGGCCCAAATATAACTTGAACCTATTTTCTATCTATAAATAAGGGTTAATTTCACAAACCCCCTTGATCTTTGGGTGTTGTTGCACATAACCCATTAGTTGTTGCACAAAAAACTTCAGGTCTGTTTCCCCTTTACATATAATGTATTGATTTCTAAAGAAAGACTTGTTTATTTATAGTAAACCACAAGCAAATCTAAACATTATTAGTACATATGACTTACCTTGTCATTAACCTCCCAAGGCTTCAATCTCTTAGTATTGCTGACTTTAGATCAATATACTGCAAACATAAACAAATAATTTAAAGATAAATCTTGTAATTTTTTTAAGGAAAATAGTACTAAAATCATAGAACTGGATAATAGCAATATAGCATAATCAGTTTAAATGCTTGAATGACTGCTTTGAAGGATCACTTATTACTTGCAATTATAAAAACTATCTCATCCCAAATCTAAAGGAAAGAGAAAATTGACATTAAAATTAAAAGGTAATCATAATAATTTACAACCAAAAAAATTTTATACACTTGTTCCCCTAAATTTATACTAGCCAATGCCCAAGCAATGTCATATTCAAATCTTACTCATCTTGAAACATGATAATAATAAGTTCATTCCCTATGCCGGATGCTAATAATAATATAATAGGAAATTTAAAATAAATCATAAATGAAAGGACTTGAATTAGGACGAACTCACTATTTGTACCTTATGCTAATATTTGTTCTTTTAAAGGATATCTCTGAATTTTCTGTTAGTTTCTCCATACATCAACATGGCAGATTTAGGAATGTCATAATTCGAGAGCAAATTTTCTAACTCATTGGTTATTTCAAGATCAAATCCTTTAAATTATTCACATTTTCCTTAAAATAAAAAGTATTTTTTCTTCACATATTTATATCTATGCAAAGGGAACTTGAAGTTCCTCAAGGAGGCACTCGTGCTTCATGTAGAGATCCACAGCGCCCTAAGTCAAAGCATCAACGATCTCTAAAGGGAGACAATTCAACACCTCTTTGATGTCTAGATTTTCCATTGGATCAGCATCATCGTACAGATCATCGTAGCATAATCCTATTAAAAAATAAAAATAAAAGAGAGATGTTAGAACTAAAACTGTATCAAAGAGACAGGCATTGTGTTGGGCGCAGAGTCACGCCCACCGTCGCGGAAGCGATATCACCTGAGAGAGAGCCCTGGCTTTTGTTGTCACAAATGCACAAGTCAACCTCTATATTCTTGTTTCTCAAAGGAAACGAGAATAGATAGTGAAATTCTTATTTCTCAAAGGAAACAAGAATCGAAAGTGATATATTTCATCAAAGTAAAATATACCCTCTTCCTCTCATCAGCTCTAAGACCGAATATTGAGGGAACCTACAAGCAATAGCCAACACCTAGAAAATAGTAAATACACGAGATTTACGTGGTTCGGCAAACTTGCCTACGTCCACGGGAGGGGATGACGGGAGATTCCACTATAAGGAGAACACCGACGACTTGTACAATCCACAAGCTCGTCTCAAAGAAAAAGATCTAATTTTTACCCAAAAGAAATTAACCTCTCTTTTGTAAATCCCTCTTTTTCTCTCTCCTCAAGATCTCTCTTTTCTCTCTCAACAACTGCTGCAATTTCCTCTGCTCAGCCGCCAAAAAAAAAACAAAATAAACCCTCTGTCCTTTTTGCGATTTTTCCCACAGCAACAAAAAACTAGAGAGAGACCAGATATTTATAGGAAAGGACTTGGGCATTGGCTTTTACCCGTAGGATGTTATCTCTTTTCCCGTGAAAAGATAAGCTCAGCTTTTACCCGCTGAACAAAGAAGAAGCACATAGCTCCTTATCTCCTCACACGACTTTTACCCGCTGGACCTTGGCATTTACCCGCTGTTTTGATTTTCCTCTTACCCATTCACAGAGATGCCAGGTTGTCCCCATGTGCCCCACGCGTTCACAATTCTCCACCTCGTACAATATTTGATAAACCTCAAATTTTGGACGAACACCAGAAAAACACCACGAACATCACCAGAGAGATCAAAAATACCAAACCAGGCCAAACCAGCTGCGCCACTTTTCCGCGGCTGCCTACGTACCCTCCACCGGGATCAAGCTAACCGTAGTTCAGAATTTGTTCTCCACCGTAGTCTCCACCTCACCCCATCACCGCCCCGAAGGGCCCTGCCCTCTTGGGCAAATCAACACGGACTAATATGAAGCAAGTCCAAGAAATGCTTAAACTTGCTACCTGTGACTACCTTGGTTAACATGTCTGCAGGATTCTCATCCGTGTGCACCTTCATGAGAGAAATATCACCTTCCTCTATGACATCCCGCACAAAATGATACCTGACATCGATATGCTTGGTACGAGCATGATGAACTTGATTCTTCGGTAAGTGAATCGCACTCTGACTGTCGCACCACAAGTTCACATTTTCCTGCTCAATTCCCAAATCGTCTAGAAGACCCCACAACCACAATGCTTCCTTCACTCCCTCCGCCATGGCCATGTACTCGGCCTCTGTAGTAGAAAGTGTCACTGTAGCCTGCAACATCGATCGCCAACTAACTGGAGCTCCATGTATCCTGAATACATAACCAGTAGTAGATCGCCGTCTATCTAGATCACCCGCATAATCAGAGTCAACAAACCCATCAATCTGACATGTATCTCCACCAAAACACAGACCTGTATCCGCGGTACCTTTCAAGTACCTCAGGACCTATTTCACCGCTTCCCAGTGCGCCTTTCCCGGATTCGCCATGAACCTGCTGACCACACTAACCGCTTGTGAAATATCTGGGCTTGTACACACCATGGCGTACATCAAACTGCCAACTGTACTAGCATAAGGGACACGCTCCATGTGTGCCTTATCTTTCGCTGTAGTGGGAGATTGTTTACCTGAAAGCCTGAAGTGAGGAGCCAATGGAGTCGCCACCGACTTTGCACTTTGCATCCCGAACCTCGCGATCACCCGCTCTATGTAGCCCTTCTGACTCAAGAACAATCCCTGATTCGCCCGCTCTCTTCTAATCTCCATACACAGTATTTTTCTAGCAGCGCCCATGTCCTTCATCTCGAACTCTTTACCAAGTTGAGATTTCAACCTATCTATCTCCACCCCGCTCTTAGAAGCAATAAACATGTCATCCACATACAAAAGGAGATAGATATAATCACCTCCACGAAGCTTCTGAATGTAAACACAGCAATCGTAATCACTTCGGGAAAATCCATGCTTTAGCATGAAGGAGTCAAATCGCTTGTACCACTGCCGAGGAGATTGCTTCAGTCCATAGAGTGACTTCCTCAAGCGACATACATGATGCTCCTTATCCTCAACCTTGTAACCCTCAGGTTAATGCATGTAGATCTCTTCATCCAATTCTCCGTGCAAGAAGGCCGTTTTAACATCAAGTTGTTCCAGCTCAAGATCACCATGAGCAACAATACTCAATAGCACCTGAATAGAAGTGTGTTTTACCACCGGAGAAAAGATCTCATTGTAATCCACACCCTCTCTTTATGCAAACCCTTTAGCCACTAGCCTCGCCTTATATCTTGTACCACCGAGCTCTGAATGATCTTCCTTTCTCTTATACACCCACTTACAACCAATAGCTTTTCTTCCTACGGGCAATGAGACCACCTCCCATGTTTGGTTCTTCCGAAGAGATTCCATCTCCTCCTCCATCGCAGCCAACCAACTCTCACTATCTTTATCCCAAATCGCTTCCTTAAAGGAGATCGGCTCATCTTCCTCCACCGAGAGTGCGTATTCAACCAAATTAACCTGCCCATAGTGCTTCAGGGGTTGATCAACCCCCAGCTTCTGTACCTGCTTGTATGCTCGCTTTGGCCTAGTGGAAGCCAAAGTATCCTCGAGCTGCTATTGTTGTAGTGCCTGTGTATTCTCCTGCTGAACCTCCTCTTGCTCAAGCTCATCATCTACCTGATTTTCCACTTGAACATGACTAGAACCTGGTTGGTCTTTAGGTTCTATCTCAATAACCTGGGACTTTAAAGTCCCAACAGTCCCAACACCATCATCCTTGGGCGCCCTAGCAATCATGAATTTTTCATTAAAGGTAACGTCCCTGCTGATCACGAACTTCGAATCTTCTGTACACCAAAGACGGTAGCCTTTTACGCCCTTTGCATACCCCAAGAATATCGCCTTCTTGGCCCTCGCGTCAAGCTTTCCCTCGTTAACGTGATAATAGGCGGTACATCCGAAAATTCTGAGCCTCTCATAATCCGCATGTTCCCCTGACCACACCCTATAGGGTGTATCACCATCCAATGTCGAATGTGGAGAACGGTTCACAATGTAACATGCTGTAGCCACCGCTTCTGCCCACCATTCATTGCCCAATCCAGCATAAGATCGCATACTCATTGCCTTCTCCCGCAATGTTCGGTTCAGTCTCTCAACGACCCCGTTCTGCTGTGGTGTTGACCTGACTGTCCAGTGTTGAACAATGCCTTCTTGATTACAGAACTTCTTGAAAGCACCATCTGTATACTCTGTACCGTTGTCAGATCTCAGTGTCTTCAATTTCTTACCTGTCATGTTCTCAACCATTGCTTTCCACTTCTTGAATGTCTCAAATACCTCATTTTTATGCTTAAGAAAATAAATCCAAGCATACCTAGAATAATCGTCTATGAACGAGACAAAATACCTGGAACCACCCTTGGAAGTTGTCTGAGCCGGACCCCAAACATCCGTGTGCACATAATCTAGTATACCTCTGCTCTTGTGATTGCTTTTCAAGAATTGGACCCTGTGCGCCTTCCCATACACACAATCCTCACAAAAATCCATGCAAGGTTTCTTCAGATTCTTCAGCAAACCCTCCTTCAGTTCTAACCGCTGCATCTCTTGTCACCGTCGTACCCGAGAGAGTATATAAATTACCGTGACGAACACCCTTCATCACTGTTAGGGAACCTTGAACAACCCTCTTCACTCCGTTCTCTGTTATAATCTTGCAACTCCCGGAGTCCAAAGCACCAACCGAGATAAGATTCTTCTGCAAGTCGGGAACGTGGCTTACATCCGTCAAGGTTCGAACCACTCCATCATGCATCTTGATCTTGATATCGCCTAGCCCCACCGTTTTACAAGCATGGTTGTTCCCTATTAATACGGTTCCACCATCAATGCTCCTGTAGGTAGTAAACCACTTCCTATTTGGACACATGTGGTAAGAGCAACCAGAATCAAGTATCCACTTCCCGGAGGTATCCTCACCACCCGTGACGATATAGCATTCCTTATCACTCCCTTCCTCCTAGGCGTAACTCGCCTCTTCCTTGCCTTCTCTTCTCTCGGTCTTGTTGTTGTTCTTTTTCCCACCTACTCTCTTGTTAGGACAGTCGACCTTGAAATGCCCAACTTCACCGCATTTGAAGCACGCTCTTCCCGCAAGAGGTCTCGATTTAGATCTAGACTTTCCTCCCTTGCCTTTTCCTCGTTCATTGCTCCTTCCTCTAGCAAACAATCCATGCACTTGTTCTTTGTTACCACCAGTAGTCATGTCACTGGTTGCAATCTTCTGAAGGTCATCCGCTAGAAGCGCCGTTCTAGTCTCATCCACGTCAAATTGTCTCCCACAAGCATCAGTGTTTGCACCAGGTTCTCATAAGACTTCGGCAGAGATAGAAGCAGTAGAAGCGCCTGATCCTCGTCTTCTACAGTCACATCGATGTCCTTCAGGTCCGATATAATCCTATCAAACTTGTTGATGTATTCCCGGATTGATGAGCCCTCCTCCATCTTGCAAGTATACAATTTTGATTTCAAATAGATCCGGTTTGTTAGACTCTTCGTCATGAATGTGCTTTCTAACTTCGACCACACGCCCGCAGCCGTTTCCTCTTCATCTACCAAGAAAGCTACATCTATTTCAAGGCAAAGGATAATCGACGCCCGTGCTTCTAGATCCAGCTCCTCCCAATCCTCATCAGACATATCCTTGTGCTTCTTCTCTTTTCCCGCCAAAGCTTTGTGTAATTTTTGCGAAATCAACGTGTTCTTCATCTGTATCCTCCACTTTTACCCGCTGAACAAAGAAGAAGCACATAGCTCCTTATCTCCTCACACAACTTTTACCCATTGGACCTTGGCTTTTACCCGCTATTTTGATTTTCCTCTTACCCATTCACAGAGATGCCAGGTTGTCCCCATGTGCCCCACGCGTTCACACATTGGGACTTTTAAGTAGTCGAAGTGTCAAACGGTGATGAGAATGAATTTTTTTTTTATAGTATTGAAGATGTTTGATCAATGGTAATTACTTGTGGGTGAGCTTAATAATGATACATTGATATAGATTAGGAGCATGAAATTATCAAATATAGCTAGGAGTTATATCAGTCATAGAAACATTTTTTATAACTCCCACTTTTAAAGAGAGTCAATTTATCAACATGCTCTTACTTAATGGATTAGCATTTGAATTTCAAGAGTATTTTTGTCTACCAAAAAATTTACTGAACTCGTGCTTTTAAAGGGAGTATAATATAATAAATTACATTCCCAATGCCCTAGGGTATGATGTAATTACACGGTTAATCTTAGAGTCAGCGTATATATACGGATGATTTTGACAATATTTTTTGTAATTACATGGATGACCCTAAATCCTAAATGACAAACTACTCCTGACGTTACCCGTATAACCACAACTACCAATCTCAGGATCACCTGTGCATGTACGCATACTCCAAGATTACATGTGTAATTACCTCATACCTCATGATAAGGAAATATAATTAATCCTTTCAATAAAAGACTGGGAATCATGGAAACCTCAAATAAAGCGCGCATTGAGCTTATTCTAAATTGGTATGTTTCTTCCAAAAAGAATATTACATTAGCTACATACTCACCAATTTAGAATGTATTATGAAAGAAGATTTACCAATTTGGACTAAGCCAGATTCTAAATTGATGATTATTAACACAAATAACTAGATGCACTTTAGCTCTTCATTACATTCATTAATGATTTGTCCAAATTTGGTAAATTTCTCCGTTACATTTACATCCACTTTAGATTCTAAATTTCTTCATCCACATTTACATCCATTAAATTTCTTCAAAACTAATTATAAATGGGTAATTATAAAAAGAGAGAAAACATTATATATGTAGAATTGACTGCTAACTGGAGGCCAAGGTTTACATAAATTTCTTTTTGGGGGGGTTAGTCACCTAGAACTTTAAATTAGAACTGGGATACTCTGTGGGATAAAATTTTAAGGTGTTAGTCACATATAACTAAACCTAGAACAAAATTTTAAGGTGTTAGTCACATAGAATTAAAACTAGAATAAAATTTTACAATGTTAGTCAAGTAGAACTTTAACAAAACTAGAATTAGGATAATGGTACAAAATTATCCCACTTTTTTTATTTTTCTATACAAAAATGAGAGTTCTAGTCTCTCAAATTATTCCAAGTTTTAGCTTGGAACTAGGTGGTAAAAAACTAGAACTCATATTTATTTTGTTATTTTTAATTTTTCTTTTTTCTTTACTTATTTCCTATTATGGTTATCACCATCATTAGACCATCATAATAATAATAATTGTCAATATCTTATAGTCTAACCAAAAGTTATATAATAATAAAGAATATTTTTGTAAGCAATTATCAATCAATAATAGTACATTTAAAATACATAAATAATATTTATATCTTCAAAATGCATAAATATATACTTCATGATTATAAAAATTTATCCCACGTTATTTTATCAAAATATCCCGCTTCACAAAATTGTTCCTAGTTATCCTACTAAAATATCCCACTAGCGAAACATTATTCCACTTTAACAATTATCCCATTTTGCATGAAAATGTCCCAATTGACTAACAACCCCGAGAAGACTAGTTCATAAGCTTCACGTCAGATAGATATTAGGCCAAATACCAAAACAGCCTTCTAACCTTGGACGATTATTAGATAAACACATAACTTGCAAAATATAACAAAACCTCCTTATGTGAGGGGCTATCAAAAATCCCAAAGCATCAACTGCAATTTTTACATGTGGATAAAATTACATAGAGAGATATAGAATATTTTTACTAGTAAAAATTGTGATTAAAGCTATTAAGAGGATTTTCTAATAAAATCTTAAGGTTAACATGGATTTTCTGATAATACCTAGGATTTTTTTATATATTTTAAAAGTTACAAGGTCTTATCTTAAGGTTAACTTTGGTTATTAGTTATCTCAATCTCCACATAATAGACTTTATCTTTTTTTTTATTTAATAAGACGTCAAGGCAAAAGCGTTTTAAGATACACATTTTTGGACGGTAATAATTGACTTTCATATTATAAAATTTGGTTAAATTATCAGACTAACATTTTAATTAAACTTCTTTTATCAATAAAGTATATGTAACTCTACATTAAAGTATTTTAAATGAATCAAAGGTCCAACAAGACCTAAATTTTAATTGACGGCTAGTCTGCCATTGATAAACTGTTATTTTTTGCTAAAATTTTTTCTTTTACCCTATGATATCTCAAATTAGAGTTATTGAATTTACAATTTAACATAGAGGGTTTATATGAAATTGACCTTTTAAAAATCTTCATTTTTCCTATCCTGATTCCATCATAAACTCATCATTGTCTCTCTCCTTCCCCTAACCGATTATCATGAATGGCCTCCAACATTCTCACACTCTCCTCCCTAGATAGAGTGTGGATAGAAAAGAGGAAGTTTTTTAAAAAGATTGATTTTACATAAATGTCGTCTTTTTTGCCACATTATGATAATTAGGTGTACATCCAATAATTTTGAGATGATAGGGATGTAGAAGTAATTTTTTTCACCAAAACATAACAATTTCTCTTCAGAAAATTAATTAGCAATCCATGAAAACTTAGATCTTGTTGCACATTTGACTTAATGTAAAATGTTTTAACGGATAGTTGCCTATTTAAAATGCCCTATTCGTAATAGGAACCTAATTAAAATAACAATATAATAATTTAGCCTTATAAAATTTATAATAAATGTTAGGACAAATAAACCGTACTTCTTGTAGCTTCAGTACTATAACCGAAAATTCGTTCGATGATTCTTGTTCCAGAGGTCTTGTCAATCAACTATTTCATTATTTTGATGCATCAAGACAAACTTTTGGTTATTAAAACATTTTTGTATTAGCCAAAAGAAAAAAAAGAAGAGTGCAACAAAATTCAATCTGCTTCCTACGTAATATTTCCTTCACTTTCCAAACTGTAATCACCAGAATAGAGTGTTGTATTTTAGTACAAGACAACTATTAGCGAACAGTATGCATACACACGACAGTGGAATTAATTAATGCATAGTCTTATAGATTAGCTCCACTGACAGAATCCATTGTTTAGAGGAGAAAAGGGAGGCCTCAGTACAATCACATCATTGAGTGGGAATTTGATGCTACACGATTAAGAGGATGATGCCATACTCACCTGAGAGCACACCTCTCTGATTGTAAGGGTGGGGTCCGTTTGAGGAGGGAAAGAATATTAAAGACGGCTCTGCTCCCTGTAGAAGAAAAACATATCAGGACGCAGGATACTGAGACTCAAATTCTACCGCCCATCCTAAATGTGCATAATCAATGTGCAATATATAGAGTCGGAATATTGTGACTTTGAAATCAATTACTATATCAATACAATTGGAGTATTGTGTCAGTGCAATTACTCACTTTAAACCTGTGTTCGCAATGTGATGTTGTTATGACAATAATCAACCAAGTGTTAATCCTCCTTTCAGAGTCGACGTGTGTCCCGGGTCAATGCTAATTAATCAGCTCAGTCAGGATGACTCAGATAATATGAGCACATGTCCCTCTCTAAGAAAGGCCAAATCAGGACCGGATTCTCACTCGACTTCCTTTTTTGGGTTGATCCCCCTCATTCCCTCGAGGTCGGGTTGACAATTTATGAGGCCGACTAAAAAGGTGATACTTGTCGTCTAGCTCACAGAGCCAAGTCAAGAGGCTGGTTGTCCTCGAACTCCTTACCAACAGTTGTCCATTATCATCATTTGCTTATGTCACGAGTTCTCAGTGACTCATCACCCCCCATACCTTCTCAATCGCCACCACGTCAGATCAGTGGTGACTCATAGCTTATGTAGTTAATACCTATAAGCTATCTGCCCAGTCAGCTACCTGCCTGGACTCGGCCAAAGTTACGCTTCTACCGCTCTCAACTGGGTACGTATATGGGCTCATCGCCTATTGGCAGGGGGATCCTCGAGAGGCCCCTCGCAGGGCCACAGGTATGCCATTTCCGGTTAACTTCCTCTGCACATTCAGAACTTATTCAATTTATTGGTACCCCCACTTAAGCTCTATATTAGCTTGATTGTCGGAGGAATCACTAGAGAACCCAACTCCGGTCCTCTAGCGTGCTTGTTTTGCACCTCTTATCCCAAACAAGTGATCAACCATCTAAGGAGATTAGGGGACCCACATCATCCATATCTACTTTAAACCCCTTCTCCTCTGCCAGCATCCTCGCCCTCTGCTTGAGGAGGTGAGATCTCTGTCAGTGGTTGGCTTGAGGCATCCCTTTGAGTGGTAGGAGACACTTCCGCCTCTATAGCAGCTTTAGCCATCTTTTTAGAGCCTCAGCTACCCACTTTCTTTAGCCTCATCTGTTCGACCCTCTCGGCCTGGATTGTAGCAGCACTCTGTTTGGGTCAAAAATTGTCTTTTTTATTGTCATCAAACCTGTTACAATCGTTTATCAATTACAAGTTCAAAAAAATAGAAAAGTTGGTTTTTTTATAATATCTTCTTACACAATGAAAAATAAAAGGTTACAACTTTATCAAACAACACACGGATCCTATTTATTACTCTCTGTTTGCATGGAATCTTTACCTTTGCAAGCGTGGATCGTCGTAGATCAGATCCGGTTGATCAGAAGGCTAGAAGTTCATTGCTTCACAAAGGAAACAAGAACAGAAGTGATAATCTCGACCAAGCGAGATTATTACTCTTCTCGAGATCAAGTCCAAGCCTGATCTCAAGAGGGTGGACGGGGCTTCAGATCCTTCGAATTGCTCCTTTTTTATGTCGGGATTCGCCAAGATCTGTTAGCCCTCGCTGAAATTCGTGGATCGCTCTTCAAACCGACAACACTTCTCCCTAAAAATTTCAGATCTAGAGGATGAGCCCCCAAAATTGTATTTATAGGGCTTCGGATGCAGAGTATTTGGATAAGAATGAATGATTTGGCTATATCTTTAGTTGGTAACGGCCTAAACACGTTTAATAATGATATCTAAGCGGTTGGGAGGCTCTTAGAACAAACAAATCCTAAGAAAATAGTTGAAAATGCATCTTGAAGGTTTCGGATGCGAGTCACATCAATGTGACCCGTTGGCTTGCGCGTCACCTTAAGGTGACGCAACCCTATGCAGGTCGCCTTAAGGTGACCCGCTGGCTTGCACGTCACCTTAAGGTGACGCGGCCATGTGCGGGTCACCTTAAGGTGACTCGCTCGTGTGCGGGTCACCTTAGGGTGACCCACACTTATGCGTGTCACCTTGGGGTGATCCGCGCAAGCGAGTCATTCCAAGACATTTTTCACTTTTTAACTTCTCTGGAGTTGTCTTGTTCTGATGTTTTACGTATTTTATCATTCCGTTGACTTATACGCTTTGTCGATTCGCTTCATGCGCTTGTCGATGCCAAATAACCTTTTTTGACTCGGATAACGATGTTCATCATCTTCTCTTTGTCTCGAGATGCATGTGGGAACCCATAGGCAATTTTAGACGCCTACAGATACCCCCTCTAAAATATTTCAGTCTTGTTTTTTTATAGAAGAGTTTAAAATACTTTGGATATGATAGGTCCAACCTTCCGTCAGTGTAAAAGGACCTGTGATTAGCTTCAGTTCTTGATTTATTTAATTCTCAGTCTATTCAGTATTTTGACGATTAGCTAAAATTCTACCGGCGCTAGGTTTATCGTCTAGCCATTTGTCAAAGTCTTCAACTAAAACTGGTATGTTGGTTTCTGAATTAGCTTGTGTCACTGGATCGATGTTGAACTGATCATCATAGGGCGTGCCGACTAAGACCACTGTTTGTGTTGACACAAGAGGTCTCGTCTGGAGGCTTGGGCTTGACTTGAGCCTTGTTCTGACGAAAGTTGTCGACGCATTGTCCTTTCATCACAAAGCGTTGATCGACGTTAATACAGTTTATACTCATATGTCAACTGGAGTCTATATAGTTTAGACTCTTAAGACGTTAGAGCAGAGAGGACCAGTTTATACTCATACACTCCTGGGAGTTTCAGGAATCAGTTTAACCTCATATGTCAATTGGAGGTTGTCGGGTTATCCTTAAGAATATTCTGAGTAATATTCTCTAAAAACTTCTTGTTAAGGGTAGGAGACAGTTTAGACTCGTATATCTATTGGAGTATGAATACGGGGTTGAATATATCAAAAAAAGCAAAAGCGGGTGACAATACCGTGAAAACAAACGCCAGACCATCCCAGCGTGCGGGTCACATTGAGGTGACCCGCAAGTGTGCGGGTCACCTTAACGTGACCCACATCATGTGGTTGTCTAGGTCAATTGTAGGCGTTTAAAAACTCCCACTTCTCCGATTTCTTCTTTCTTCTTCCTTCGGTTTAAGAACTCTTCTTCAACTAGAATCCCTAAAGCCTTCATTCTCCCGCTTCTTAAATCTCTCCTGAACCCTTCAATCTCCTCAATATCTTCAATGAGACAAGATAGGATTTTGGACTTCTTTGATTTGAGTCTGAACATTTCGTGGGTTCTCATCCTCTTGATCCCAAGTAAGAACCGTGACTGTTCTTTGCCAAGCTTCTTCCAATTCAGGTAATGACCTTTCCTATGACTTCAATTTGATTCTTTTATTTTGAATGATTGATTTTGCAAAACCCTAGCTTTTTGATTTGGGGGAAAACACAAAATTTGAATTTAGGCTCTTAAATGATGGCCGAGCCTTTGGTTGTTTGAACTTGATTTGATAACTGTAAACTTGAGGTCGTTACATACGGGGCTTGAACCAAACCCTTGGGATGTTGAAATTCTCTATTTGGGGAAACGTCAGGGTTTTAGTTGCTATTTACACTTGATTTTGGGAACAAATTTGATACTCTTGGTTTGTACTTGGTTGAGAATGAAATTCAAATATGTTAACTTGTACTTGAACATGGTCAAGACTTTGGTTTGGATGAGAATCTTCTTTTTTGTGCCAAGAACACAACCTTTTTTCGGTTAGGTTCATGATTTGATATCAGTTAATTCTTGTTGATATATATCACCTGAGTTTTGAGTCAATACCTATGCTCTGGCTTTGTTTGATTGACAACCTAGCCTTCATCTTGATAATGATTCATCTTCATATATGATAACTGAGTTTGGTTGTGTGTGCCCTCGGTTGAGAACTTGAATTGTTGCTTGAGTTTATTTGAGAGTCCCACCTCTTTGCTTGACTTTGCATGAGAAGACTTTCTGGACAATAACAAATATATCCTTTTTTGCTTCAAATATAACCCAAAATTCCATAATTTAGCCAGCAACTATGTTCGAAGCTTCAACTAGTCTCTTTTGGGAATTGGACTCGAGATATTTGCAGGTTTAATTGGACTTTTAACTGGAAAATCCTATTTTTATAGAATTTCAGTCAAATTTCATAATTTTCCTTTTTGTATTGGATTCATGCTTCTCAATTCTTGACATAACTGAACCGTTATCTTTCATTGTAGATTAGCTATGTCGCTGAAGAGGTCACGCTTCGCGAGAGGTCACTTAGCTACTTAGTCACCTGAGCCAGAGCCCTTTTCTTACGTAGGTAACCTTTTACCGCCTTTTGTTTGTGAATTCAATATTAATATATATTGTATACTGTATCCCCGCTTTGTTCTCCTTGGTGAGGCAATTGAGAAGAACTGACATCCTCCTTTGTAAGGGTTGACGCTTAAAAGATATATTTTTCTTGGTCAAGACGCATCTTGAGGCAATAAGGGGCAATTTCATACTGTATCGTGTTCTGTAGGACGAGCTATATTGTCGCGTTGTTTGTGCGATAATGTACCATGTCCTCCGTGTGCATAATACAGTTGAAATCGTCTCGCCAATTACAGGGTAGTGACTCTACCTCATGATTCCGTGAGATGAATTCAACGCCTTGTATTGCCTTAAAATATTCTTGTAATCATGTTTAATAAATACGCATATTTGTTTCAGTCGAATTTCCTTCAGATGCATTTCCTACTTTAGCGGTGGATGGCCGCTGTGGTGAGTGTTATGCTGCTGCTGATGACCCAATGCTTGTCGAGGAAACTTCTCAGTTTGCCCCTGATGCACATATAGAACTTTCTCAATTGGTGAAGGGAGGGGATCACTTTATTCTGAGACAATTGATCATCGATGCACTGTTTGTGGAGGACCCCGGTTTCATCGATCCTTTCAGGAAAACGGACTATCTTTTCAGCGATTCAATTAAAGATCTGGCCACCATTTCTCTTAAGGACGAGCAATGGTTAAATAAAGATGGTGGTCCTATATACCTCCCTACGATTCCTCGTCTTCGTTCATTGACTAAATTACAGAGACAAGCGGTGACTCGAGAGATGTCATGGAGTCCGACGCAGGAACACACTCATGTTCACTGCGGCTATATAACCAATCAACTAATCCCAAGCTCGAGCAACATGAATTATATCACCGGAATACATCCCGGTGTATTGGGATTAATTGAGCCACCTCAGGGTGAACGATTTACTGCTGCTAATACCGTAAAGAACCGCTTCACAAGATTGGAGCGAGAACTACCTGCTTTGGGTCACAGATGCTTCGGATGGTCTCATTCCTCAGATAAAGTTTGGTGGGCCAGGTTGACAGATTATGCCCTCAATCGATGGAGCACGGAGCTAAAGGCTAGTGTGTTGTATTTAGTGTTTGTGCTACTAAGTATGTATTTCCGGTTAGTGACAATCACTTCTTCTCATTATTAGAGCTCTACAACCCGGAAACAAACACTTTCCTGACCAAGTATGGGGAGTTAGGATTACCTCTCCACGAAATGCATAAAGTTTCTGGCTTACCCTTGGGGAACATGCCATACCAAGAATACTTTCCTCCCAATCGGGAGTTGGATTAATTGAAGGAATGCAAACCTACTCAATACCACACATTATGGGAACTTGCCTTCCACTATTAGATAGCTCCGGTAAGAGTTAACCCGATAGCAAAGAAGAAGTCAAAAAATAAGTCTGAAACGATTCGCGGGTTATTTGTTCAAGCACCTGGATACGCCTGACGAAGCCTTTTGTGAGTTGATGCCCCTAACCCTCAAGAGGTTAATGAGTTGATTGAAAGAAGTGGCGTGTGATCCTATACCATTGCAAGCACTGAAGGCAAGTTTCCCAGAGGTACCAAGTTCAGGACTTTTTTATGGCTTGCACAGAAACCAATCCACTCAATGACCCTTTTAGTTGGCTACCTAACACTTTGGTTAAAGAAATACGTGGTGTCATATCAATCCTCTGATGCTCTGTCGATAGAGGCGTTTTTTCCTATTGTTCAGCTTGCATATGGCAAGAGTATATCCTTACTTCTAGCAATGATCGTCGACATTCACCGCGGCCTTCGTCAGGTAGTTCCTACCTTTACTCAGAAAGAGGATACGCCATTAGCTAAGATTCCTTTGGTGAAAGTGGAGCTTCCTTGTACATATCTAATGGCGTGGCTGGTTCTCCATCGTTTTGACCTAATGTCAGTGCCAGGGAAAGTGGATCCGTCGATTCCTTTACTATAATTACTCGAAGAATATAGTTGGAAAGGATGAAGCTTTTCAGAAATAAGGAATATTCTGTAGAACCACAGGTGTTGGGCATTCACTCCCTGCTTCCCACGATTTTCTGGTCGATACGGTAATTCATTAGTCGATGAGGAGAAACCAGGGACTAATAGGACTTCTCTCGATATTGGGTGCTTCCGATGTTTAGCAAACATCAGGCTAGGCTACTTGATCTTCAGGGTGAGGAACTATTATTATATTGAGCCATATCTGCCTTGCCGGTTCGCCTGTCAGTTAGGATATGATCAATTTTACATTGAGAACCCAAACCGATAGCTCAAAACCCGCGGAGGACTAGTTGATGGCGCTCGAGCGTGGCTATGGAGCGTGATAGGATGTACTGGTGTTAAGTTCAATCTACCAGGTGTTGAACGCCGGTTAGAGCTAACATACCTATGCTGCAGATGGTTGATAGCAGCTAACGAGTTTGTTATGTTAAGGCTGATTGTAGAGCTAGCAACTTAAGTTGCGTCCCGGATTGCTAACAGGATGGTTCGGGAGGCCATGCAGCAACAAAGGAAAAAGGATAAAGAAACCTATGGTCCCTCCGACAAAGGAAAGTGAAAAATAGAACAGGAAGAGGAGTCCTTCGCTACTGATGAGGAAACTTCAGAAGAGAGTGTCGTAGGTGATGAAGGCGCAAAGGCTAGCAGCAGCGAAGAGGAACATGAGATGGGTCTGTCAGATTCTTTCTTCTCAGAATTATTTTAGTTAGTGATAACTGATCGAATTCGTCGATCTAACTTTTCTAAGCCTTCGCCGGTTCCAAAGAAGCCGAGGATGCAAGTTTTATTCACTTATCCTAATAAGATGTCAGTTGAAATTCCAGGTGCGGCCTCTGAGGATGAGAAAGAAGAAGAAGATGAGTCCTGCCTTATATGTTGGACGAGATCCCAACCTACAACTCAAATCGATTCGAAGGTGGAGTTGCACTCTAAGTCTAAACAAGAGAAATTTGTGGATCCCGGAGAGGTTCATCCCGTCAAGTAAAAGAAATTAGCTTACAAGCAACGGGGTGAGCTATCGACTTTTGAGATGGAACCAACCAGCAACGTGCCTACCAGTGGGGAAGGTAATACTTCATTTTTGCACGGTCTTCCATTCTCTTGAATGTTAAATCTTAGACTTAGAAAATTTTATACTCTCAGGAGGCCATGACGAAGGTGAAATTATGTTCGATCCTCCTTCTCCTGATTTTGACCCTTTAGAGGAATTAGGCTCCACACAACAAGTTCATAAAGCCATGGCTGAGGAACCCATGAATGATAAAGCGGGTACAAATGTTGAAGCTGGCGGGGGTTCCGGTGCCGGACCTGGTACAACCGAAAGGGTAGCGAGTCTAGGTACATCTTACACTGGTAATACACCTTTCAGGTGGTGACTACAGGAATTAAGCGATTCAAAATTCGGGCCTTCGCTAATCGTTTCTATGCTTCTTACTCTTTTAGAAAAATTGTAAGGGGTGTGCACTAATGTTTGGGCCGCGAAACCTATTGCAGCTACTCGAGGTGAGTTTAATTTCCACTCGTCGTGAATTTTCAACTTTTCTTCTTTGTGTCTTTACACTTAGACTTTTCTATAGATGTTCCAATGGAGAGTCCTGGTTAAGAAGAAACCCAACATCAGATGAACATCGAAGAGTTGGATGCACCTCCCTTTGAACAAATCGAAGCCCCTTCTGAATCCGACGACAAGTTGTCGGAACAAACCCATCGTGAGGCCATCAAAACAACAATCGAGCCTGGCTCCTCTGTAGGTATGTGCCTCATTCCCCTATTGTAATTATTTGTTTATTGGTTTTCTCTTAATCATAAGGGAATTTAATTGTAAGACCAGTCATTGAGATTAGTGCAACTACTATTGTTGGGATGTCTAATAAATCTAAGGGTCTTGGTTTCATGTTATTGGTAGGAACCATCATCGAAGCTCCGTCATCATTTTCCCAACCTCAGCTCGACATTCCTTCGATCTTGGAAACCATAGCGGCTATTATAATAGCAAGGACTAGTCCTGCTGAACAAATTGTGAGGCCAATTCAAGAAATTGGTACTTCCACGGCTGTTACACCCACAGTAGCTCCGTCGGTTCGCAAAGCTACGCAAACGGAATCGAGTGTGGGGCGCTCAACCGAGGAAACCACTACTGGCGTCGGTAAGTCCCACGCTGTTATCTAACTTAGAGACATTTTTTATTTCAAAGTATTTATCTCTTCTTTTCCTCGTAGGGCTTTTGTCTCAGCTTCACGATCTCGTCAAGGTGTTGCTGTCAGACGATGATCCAGATCAAACCCTGCTCTGTATGGAAGTTAGTTCCCTCTTTTTCTTTGTAGGTGTAATGATCGATAAGCTCCTTCTCAGGGGGCTTTCTTTCCATTAATTCAGACATGTTGGCCTTCTTGTTTTGATTATGTTTTAACAAATAGTTTACAACTAATATTGTTTGTCTAGTGTTTATGTTTTCTTATTTATTTTAGGTAAACAATGTGTTGGAGGTTGGATGGAATCAAGCTTTCACGATCATATCCAATGGAGGTTGGAGGAATATCGGTATGAAGCCTTAAAATTTAAGTTGAAGATCCAAGTTCAAGCTTTATCTGCAAAGTATATCAAGTTGAGCTACATTGAAGATGAAGATAGTTTGGGTAATTTAGTTTAGATTTTATATTATGTGTGTTGGTATTTTAAGATCAATCATATACACACATACATGTTTTTGGTTTTATACATATATAGTTATATATACATGTTCTGGTTTTATAAGTTTTCAGGTTTAAATATGAAACATATGCATATTTATATATATACATGTTTTGATTTAATAGCTTTCAAGTTTATATATGAAACTAATATACATTCTCATATACATATACACTAGTTTCATATTTACATGTGTTTGTGAATTATAGACTTAACAATATTGTTTTACATCTTCCTAAAATCTATAAATTCATTTATAAGTTGTTTTGAACTTGTTTATAAAGATTTCATTTATGGATTAAAGATGTTTATTTGCAAAATTATATGTTTATGGATTGAAGACTTGTTTATACTATTTTCATATGTTGTATAAGTCTATAAATCCATTCAAAATGTTTCAAGAGGTTGTTTAAGTCATCTTGTCAAAATCATGTATTTCGAGATTTCGTATTTTAAGTGATTTTGCAAAATGATAAGATTTCATAAATAGGGAGTGCTATTTAAAAACAAATTTTTGAAACATGTTTATTATCATGTTTACAAGTATTTTCCAAAGTTTTACATTTTTCTGAATTTGTTTGCTATTTTTAAATTAAGTTTAAAAATCAGCATTTCTGTTTTAAACCTGAGTATCTGATATATCGGTCCGTGGTCGACCGGAGTGTTCGCGACGGTCGATCGCCAAAAGTCTAGAGACTTTACTCTCTTCTTCAACCTTTCGCGGTCCAAAGTAGTCGTTGCACAGTAACAGCTAGTTTTCAGTTTTGTTTTCTTATGGGTTTTTTGTTATTTTGTGTGGGTTTTGGCTGATGTTTTGGGTTGTTATAAATACTCTGTTGTATTTATCATTCCCACCAACCAAGAGAATATTTTAAATAAGTTTAAGAGTGTTTTAACAAGGGTTTAAGTTTTGGTTTAAGTTTGTTTAAGAAGCTTTTAAGCGTTTTTAAGTTTCGGTTCGTGAAGATAATTTCACAGGAGCTAGAGGAGATCATCCATTTGTGTTTGAGCATTCAACTCTTCTCCCTCTCTCTTGTTATCATATAGAGAAGTTTTTCTAAACTCAATCTAGCTATTTTATATATTTGATTTTTTTCATTTCCATTAAGCTATAATTTATTTGAGTTTAGTTTGATTTGATTTATCTCTTTGTTCACACACAACCTATTGAGCTTATTATATTTATATTCATAGTATAATTTGGGGTTGTGGGTTTGTGACTTAGAGTGTGAGCTTCATTGTGTTCTCAACCTAATTTAGAGAACAAACATTTGTTATATTGAACCTAATTGTGAGGATTCACTTTGTATTATACAAATACACCAAGAGGAGTGTAGAGGTGAGAGACGTGGTCGGTCCCAAGAGGAGTGTGGTCGGTAGTAATACCTAGAGGTAGGTCGTAATTCGGAGCACTTAAGGAAGATACGCGAGAGGCCAACACTTAATGTGGGATTTGTGTAGTTATATTGTGAGATTGTGAACGTTGATCGGTGAGCGTTGAAAACTGATATTGTATGGTGTAAACATTTTTGGGTGATCATTGAAAACCCGGTGTGATAGTGGATTTCTTCTTGGGAGTGAGGAGATGAGACGTAGGACAAAAGGTCCGAACTCAGTGATCATATTGCTTTTTTGAGTTTGCATTGACGCATTCCTTTTGTTTATATTTTTAGCCATTACCTCATTATATATATTGTCCACTATTTTGTTTATCCTTGCTAATAATTTATTGCGTATCTTATTTGCTAGGATAACTTATTAATTAGTTTTAATTGACATAAAATCATATTAGATTACCATAAACTCTATTCAAACCCCCCCTCCTAGGGTTCTTTGCTAGTGGCATTAGGGTCTTACAAGACCGGCTCTGGATATCAAGATAAATGCAATAGAGAATGTGAGATCTCTAGAACTGGTGAAAGCTATAGCTGATGACTTGGATTGTCTAGAGCGCGAGTTTCAAAAGTTACAGGAACTTAAAGTTGCCGGTGCTCCTTCCTACATAGCCGCTTAGATGGAATCTCGTCTGCAAATATGGTGTGATGCTCGAGCTTCCACTAGACTTGAAATTCAACCACAACGAAGTCAAGTAGATCAAATGAAGGCCGCCCTTACTGAGAAACGAACAGCTCTACATACACTTAATTCTTCTATTGCATCGAGCGAGGCCAGGATAGAGTGACTTAAGGAGGAGCTCAAGGCAGAGGAGGATGCTCTGGTCATCTTAGAAACGACGAGGGTCGATCTAGAGCATTCACAGGTTGTGATATCCGGGAAGTTGGAATTTTCAGAACGGAAGCTAGCTAAGGTGGAGGAAGAGATCACGAAAACATTATCCGCCACCGAGGAATCTTTCAAGGTTGAATTGCACCGTGAGCTTGAGCGAGCTTATGAAGAGGAGTTGTCTAAATTAGAATAACAAATTCTTAGTCATAAGCTCCATGTAGAATAATTGCGATTGTTGTATCTACAAACTTGATTTTATTAATGAAAGACATTTCTTTGCTCAATGTACTTTTACTTTTATTATGATTTTTCATTCTGCTTGGAATAATTAACCATAATACTTATAAGATTTTTAGCAAACCATCAGCCATCAATGGGTTTGATGTGTCTTTATCGATCACCATTTGAATCGGGCTAGCATGTGAATTATCTAAGTTCGTTTCACATATAACGTTACGCTACAAGAATGAACTCTCTTAAACTTAGTGTTACGATATCGAATACATAGACTTTACTATTTTTTATAGAAATATGCTACCCGACAACGCGTATTAGGCGTAGGCTTATCCCTACTTAGGATTCGGGATAAAATTCCCCATACGTAGAAGGTATGGATTATGGTCCTGTTGAAAGATTATGTCTTTTCTTGTGGCAAAGACGAACCCGATACCAGAGAGAAAGAATTTTATATTCTATCTCCGGACCTTCTTTTAGGGTAAAGACGAACCCGATACCAGAGAGAAAAAAATTTATATTTTATCTCCGAGCCTTCTTTTAGGGTAAAGACAAAGCTAATACTGGAGAGGAAAAATTTTATATTTTATCTCCTGCTGTAAAAACAATCAAAGTAGGATCTCCACTTCGAGAATCTGGAAGGTAAAAACTAAAAGTGGGATTTTTGCTCCGAGAATCAAAAAGATTCAGATAACCCTAACTTTTATAGGATTGGTTGCCTGACCTAAAAATAAAATTTCTCATTTATCAAGACAAAATTTTGACTCCAGCTCTAACTTTTATAGGTTTGACCGAAGGAAAAAAGTGAAAACCTTTCGTTTATTGAAAAGGAATTCTGGTCTTGGTCCTAATCGTTTGATGGTTAGACCAGGTAAGGGTTATTAAGACGACTTTAAATTTTATAGGTTTGATCGTTCAGCTTGGGCAGAAGCCTTTCGTTTATCAAAAGGGAAGACCGATTTGAAAGTGGACCTCTTGTTCATTGAAGGAATCGAGAGGGGATTTTAGCTTTGGTCCTAACTGTAGGAAGGTTTAACCAAGAAAAAGTGAGAGTGTGTTACAAATAATAGTAGGAATGTTAATTTGCACGAATCACTCGGTAGGGGTTTTCAATGTCAAGTGATAGGGACTTAACATGAAAGGGGTTTGCTAATTTTCTATGAATCAGCAACTAGAACTTTTGAGTACCGTGTTGAGACTTTATCATTGGGAGTGTTTAAGTGCACAAACACAATGGGAGTTTGAATGGACTCAGTCAAAGGAATTTTGGTGGACCCACTGTCAATTAATTTGATCAGTGAGAAACTTTGTGGTGGAGGATCGTGAATCATCAAACACTCTACAATTACATCGTGGGAGTTTCGTAAGGGAAGATTGACCGAATGAGGTCATTAAATCTCATCTCAATGAAAGAGTACTCAAAAAGTCATAGTGGGAGGGTTTTAATCATCTTGGAAATGATTGAATAACCACCGCAGGAGGTTATTAATCACTTCTTATTTATGATTTAGGATGAATTATTCAGAAAACTGGTCTTCATCTTGAACAATCAGTTGATCTCGGGTTATCCTTAAGAATATCTTGTACAGTACTCTCTAGGAACTTCCCATTTAGTAAGTTATCCTGAGCGTACTAATGATAGTACTTTTTCAAAAACTTCCTATTTATTAGCATCATGAGCTTATCACCGTCTTAGGTGATTAAACGATATGCACCATTTGAGTAGACTGTCTCTATCACAAACGGTCCTTTCTATTTGGGTTGGAATTTTCCTTTCTTCTTAGATTTGAGTATCATTAGTCGCCACACGGTGAGAACTAAGTTTCCTTCCTTAAAGCTTCGTTATCGGACATTTTTGTTGAAGGCCCGAGAAATCCTAGCTTGGTAGAACTTAATTTGTTACTGAGCTTCCAAACGCTTTTCATCTAACACCTCGAGTTCTTCAAGACGTTTCTGATGTTGTTCCTCCATTGTCATCCCTGTTGCGAGAGCAATACGAAAGGACGGAATTTGAATCTCTAAGGGGAAAATAGCTTCACATCCATACACCAGAGAGTATAGAATCACTCCGGTAGGCATGCGGACTGTGGTGTGATAGACCTAAAGAGCTTCGCTGAGTTTGTCATCCTAATCTCGCTTGTTGGTCCTTACGAGTTTTGATAAAATCTTTATGATTGTCTTATTGAATGTCTCAGCCAATCCGTTCACTGTGGGATTGTAAGTCGTCTACAAGACGTCTTGAATCTAGAACTTTCCAAAATTTGATGAATGCATTGCTAACAAATTGAGGGCTGTTATCGTGTATGATTCGTTTTAGAACTCTATATCGGTAGATGATATGGTGTTTGATAAACTTGACGACGTCGCTTGTCTTCACTTCTTTGAGTGGAACTGCTTCGGCCTACTTTGAGAAATAATCGGTGATTGCTAAAATGAAGTGATCACCTTTTGCTGACGATGGAAAAATAGCACCGACAATGTCCATTCTCCATATCTCGAATGACCATGACATAACCAAAGGGTGCAAGTGCTCCGAGGTTTGGTGCATGTAATCTAAGTGTATTTGATACACGTGATACCGTCGGGCTTAGTCAACTGTGTCCTTGACCATGGTTGGCTAATAATACCCCATTTTTCTGAGTCGATTGTAGAAGTTGGGAACAGGTTGATGTGCACTACAGGTTCCGTCATACGCTTCTTTGAGAGCCTCTTCCACCTCTTTGGTCGAGAGGCATCAGAGTAGCAAACCGTCATATGCACGACGATACAGCATTTAGGTCGCTGTGTTATAATAGAATCTCGACAGTCTTTGTTGGACCAAATCTCTTTCTTTTATACCTTCCGACAAAATACCGTGCACGACATAGTCGATAATGGGAAATCATCAATCTCGAGGTTCGAGTTCAATTCTGGTCGAATGAACCTCCTTGATGTCCAAGGCACAGTCTGGTACGAAGAGTTGGTGAGTTTTCATAGTTATCAATTGTTCTGTGTTGGGAGGTTGTGCCAGAGATACTGTTAATGCGGCCAGTGCATTTGTGTACGCGTTCTGGAGACGTGGAATATATTTGATGAAGAATTCTTAAAATGAACCTGCCATCTCGATGGCCGCTTTACAGTATGGTATCAGGTCTTGATTCCCGACTTTGTACTCTCCTCAAATTTGGTTGACTATCAGTTAAGAATCACCAAAAGCTTCAAGATATTCGACCCCCAGCTCTTTAGCAAAATTGAGCCAAATGAATAGCGCGTTGTATTCGGCTATGTTGTTAGAACATAGTTCGGTGAGTGAATAGGCTCGAGACATCACATGTTTCTCTGGGGAAACTAAGACAACTCCAACTCCTGAGGAAATTTTAGAACATCTTGAAGCATTTGCAACATTGGTTGCTCGGGAAGCACCATCGAAGTATAATTGCTACACCTATTGATAAGAGGTAGTGTTGACTTTGTGGGTTTCATCCGACAAATCTTCATATAATTCGGTTGTATCCATTGTGGGGTTAGCTACCAAAAGATCACAAATCGCTTGTCCCTTGACCAACTTCTACTATTTGAAGTGTAGATCGTATTGGGCCAAGAGTAGGGCCTATTTCGCTAGTCGCCAATTCATAGAGGTCGGTCGTGTCATGAATACCCAGACTAGGTTAACGTTGAAAATGTATAAACCATATGTCTAACAAGGTAATGTTGCATCTTTTGGATGACAAACACCAAAGCGAGACATTCCTTCTTGATCATTGGATACCAAGATTCAGCACCAACCAAAGTTTGACTTAAGTAATAGATAACCTGTTCGTGACTATTGTCATCGTCTTGTGCAAGTAAAGTACTTAATGAGTGGTTCATCGCCTAAATATAAATTAAGAATGGTTTACTCGACTTTAGCATAATAAGGACTGGAGGATTCACCAGATATGCTTTGATATCTTCAAATACCTTTTGACAAGCGTCATCCCAAATGAACGACACACCCTTCTTCACGAGCTTAGAAAATGGTTGGCATTTCCTGGATAGATTTGAGATGAATCGACGGATATAGGCTAGTCGCCCTTGCAATCCTCTAAGTTCTTTAAGGTTTCTCGGAGGTTGCAATTCATGTTTCGCCTTCATTTTATCAGGATTAATGCGGATACCCTTAATGGTGATGATGAATTTGAGGAACTTACCACTGGACATTCCTAGGAAATACTTAGTGGGATTCTTCTTTAACTGGTGAGTCCGCATGAGATCGAATATCGTTCTCAAATCTTTGATATGGTCGTCTTTGTTATGACTTTTCACAACCAGGTCATCAACATAACATTCAATGGTCTTCTAGAGGTATTCCAGGAAGATCTTCGATATTGCACGTTGATAGGTGGCTCCTACGTTTTTCAATACATAAGGTATGGCTGTGTAGCAGAAGACACCGAGGGGTGTCCTGAACACGGTATGTTTTTGTCGTCAGGGTACATCTTGATTTGATCGTAACCCGAAAACCCATCCATGAAGGACATTCTTTAGAATCTACACGTGTTATTGGTAATAACATCCGTGATCGGAAGAGAGAAATCATCTTTTGGGCAAGCAGTGTTTTGGTCTTTGAAGTTGATATAGATCTTGATTTTCCCATTCTTTTTAAGGACCGGTACGATATTTGCCAGCCAATCAGGATGTTGCTCTTCCCTGATAAAACATGATCGATTAGCTATTTAATTTCAGACTCAATCGCTTTCATAATTTACGGATGAAACCGTCTTTGCTGTTACTTGATAGGTTTTACATCCGGTTTGATGTTAAGGTGATGGACTTTCACATTTGGATCAAGTCCTGGCATATCTTCATAAATCTAGGCGAAAACGTTTATGTATGCCCTAATGAGGGCAATCAATTCTTCCTTCTCGTCTGGTGGAAGACTATCGCTGACAAATATGGGCTTTGGATTCGCTTCGTTACCCATTTTACCTGGACCACTTTGTCTTCGGTGGGAGGTTCTCTTTGTTTGAATCTATCGCCATATTGGATATTTAGGTGATGGATCCAAGGATCTTCCTAAGTTGGCAATTGGTCGTCTTTCTTTATTGTGGTGGGATCGACCGTGTTCATATTCGACATCAGACGTTTGAATATTTCTCTAAGACTAACGTTGGAATCCCAATCAGAAGAATCGGATGAGTATCCATCCTTATTTGCTAATTGTTCAATGACTTTCCAGCAACATTCATCGTCGGATGAAGAAGTGTAGCCCAGACCCTTTATAGCCATAATAATTATCGGGTTTTTCTTTTGGTACATAGGCTGGACGAGGTAAAACCCGTGGGCCTCGACCAAAATAAAGACCTTCTTCGAATGCAAAGTTGTATCCCTATTTTTTTATGAAGTTACGTGATTGTTGGCTGTATTTGAATAAATAAGGACCGGGTCTCTCCTCGTCACTATTTTTCTTTGAGAAGGGATCTAATGGTGGAGATACATCCCCTTTACCAAAAAATAACTCCTTTTCACCCCTCGCCTTAGAAGGAATGTCGAGGGTTGTTCCAAATGAGTCTTGGATATGCTTTTTAATCATGCAAGACGATCGAAGTGGCATATGTATGTTGGGGTTATCATACAATCCCTGTATTACATTATCAAGACAACAAGAATATTCTAAATTATCATTTATTACTTCTTTGGCAAGTTGCCAATTACAACTACCATCTAACAATTCACCATTGTCAAGACTGATTACAAAGAGTACAATATCTTTTAATACAAAACCTCCATTGTAATCAAGCCCAGCTTCGGTATCAGCTTCTTCTCCACTATCCATATCTTAGGTCGATGATTCAGTATCAGATTCAGCACCGTAAAGAAGGGAGTCAGTAAAATAGTTTCCCAACCCCTTAAACGATTGCTTATCCCCGACCACCATCTTGACCTTATTATTGGTGTCTATATATTTTAGACACTGACGGAGGGTAGAGGGGACTATAAGATTACCATGGATTCAGGGTCGACCCAATAGTAAGTTATAGGAGGTTTCCGCATCGATCACGTAGCACGTGACCTTAGACCTTAAATTCCTAAGTTGGCACTTTACCTGAATTTTACCCAATGGTCTGGATCTACTGGTATTGAATCCATAGATAATGGTGCTTGTCAAAGACAACTTGCTGACAGGGATTTCGAGATTATACATCAATCAGAGAGGTGTTATGCTAATAGTCGAACTCGGATCGACTTGGATCCGGTTGACAATGCTGGAGCTGATGTATCCGATGAAGTACAAATGCCAATCATGCCTCGAGTTTTTCACTTACATGTCATCCTTAGTGAATGTAATACATGAGAACTGCTTAGCTGCCAAATTGCAATATTGAACTGATAGCTCCGACTCTTTGGGGACTGGCTTGATTTGAGTGAGGAATACATCAGAATCAGCCAAAGCTTTCTGCAGGGCCTCTCTAGTATCTTTGAAACGGAGCAATAACTCATATAGAGTTATCCTTATTGGGATGTTAGCTAACCGAGTTATAACATCAAAGTGGTATAGTGTGCTTGAACTTTTCGGTTTATCTCTTCCAATCAGACAATTGAATCGAGACTACTTTGGGTTTTGAACCTCCTGGTGCTGGGGCTCTTTCTCCTTTTACATGTTAGTTAGTTGTTGTTAGGGTTTCCCAACAGGTGCAGAGAGAATTGTAACCACCCCCAGCTCAGCCAACATTTTAGCATTTAGATCAGAGGCTTCGGGATATTTATAATGATATTCGTTCCTGCCTCTGGTAGCAAAGACTTCATGTTCGTCTTCAGAAAGTGATAAGGTAGAGATACCTTCATCATTTTTCTTAGGGATTATCATATCGGGACATCATGATTTACCCTTACCCTTAGACTTCTTCTTGGACAAGGACCCCATCCATTATTCATCTTCGAGCAAATCTGGATGGACCTAAATAATTTCACCGTTAGGGGCCGTATGCTGCACAAGTCCCTTTTGGCTTTGTCTATGGGGATCGTCATTAACCGTCTTCATCTCCACCTTTGATATGAACTCTGGCTGAAACCATGACAAAGAAACAAAACCGAAACTGATAGAAATCGTATTTGCACCCACCTTCTTTTCCTTGGGCTGCTTTGCAGTGATGATACTGATGTCGATCAAGGCTTGGATCTTGTCCTTGATGGTATAGCACATCTTAGTGGGATGATGGACTCGTCTATGAAAGGCACAATACTTTGGATCCATTGTCCTCTTGGCTTCTTCCTCGTTAGTGATTAGAAGCAATTTGATTTTGTTGTTATCCAAGAGGTATTTGAAGATAGCAAGAACTTCATCTTCCTTAAAGGAGTATTCCTTCAGGAATTTTAGTTCAGAAGTCTTCTTCTATCTTTGAGGTCGTTGTTGCCACTGAGAGAGCGACTTTTTGTGGCGCTTGCTGTTATGGCTACAACTGGAATGTATGATTCACATCTACTGCATTCACTGGCATCTTCCCTTTACCATGAGGGACAAAGTTTGCTTTGGGGCATTAGCCATCGGTTGTCCTCTTTCAGCCTTCTTTCATTTAAGGAAGCGTTCGCCTTGCTCTCCGCACACCTTTGGTGCCAAACCCATGGCTTCTAGCACATCCAAAGAAAGGTTATTGTAACATGTTTGAAGAATACTCCTCCGTGATTGAATCTCAGCAATTTATTGTCTTATTCCGAAAGCGCTTAACGAATGCATCAACCGACTCTCTGTCTTTTTTGCTTCTCATCGAACAGAGTTCCGATTAACAATTTAGTGCCATCGTCAAAGAAGTTTGTGAGGAACATGCTCTCCATATCATTCCAACTGTTAATGCTTCCCGGCTTGAGATGACGGTACCATTCGAAGGCGGCTCCACGAAGGGTGCCGACGAATGACCAGACCATCAAAGGTTTGTTGTCAGAGAATACGTCAATGTGTGATTTAAAATAAATCTGATGCTGAGTGGACGATCCTCTCCCGTCAAATGGCATAAAGTTAATTAAGTTGAACTTTGTCAGATAAGGAATTGATTCTCATTCTCTCGAATATGGACACAGGATACTAGTCTTCTTCACCTCTTGAGCAGACATTAAAGTGTTGACTTTGCTCTCGAGGTCCTTTATCTTCTTGTCTTTGCCCACATTTTTCTTTGGGGTTTGCTGAGAAGGTTGTGGAGATTCCATAAGACCACCCACAGGGTTATTATCGTTGGGAGGAGTGTCGGCATTGATATTTTCATCCACTTCCGAGTCGCTGCCTGCTTCATTAGCGTTGTTACAACGACTGGATTCAACATGCTGATTCGACAAGGATTGAAGTTGTTGGGCATGTAACTCCCTTATATGCTACATGTTTAACTCCATTTCCATCTTAGTCACAGCTCTGAGCTCTTCTTTCTGCTTAGCTAGTGCGTTTTTGAGCATTTGAGCTAATTGGTCGGGAGTGATGGTGAACGCCTCCCGGACTCATCCTGTGCTAGACACAGTAGTACCTGAAGCAATTGCAGAGCAAGCATCTGACGCTTCTTCATCTGAGGATAACCCTCTGCTCATTCGTTGATAATCCCTTGGTCTAATAGCTCTGACTCGCAGCCAAGTGAAATGCTAAGATATTTCTAGAAAAGGATTAGGGCTGAAATGTCATGTTGACTTCCCTTTATTAGTTATGTTGATGGTGACTTCTGGGCGTTCATCATCTTGAACGGCCACTCTTCTCTTGTGGAAACGTCTTGGCTTTGGTCTCCATACTTTGCGTAGTTTTGGTGGTTTTTGGGCCACCTCTTCTTTCTTCAATTTCTTAGCTTCTTGTACAAGGATTCTTATGTGTGCAAGCAATGCGCAACACTTCTGAATATGCTCATCAACAGTTGAACGGGTTCTTTTGACGCGGACCCATTCATTCATTACTGGTTTGGAGGAGGAGCTGATCGCTCGCTGTTGTGGCGCCTGACGCTTTCTAAATTTCAGATCCACCTCATAACGGATTCTATCGACCTGCTCCAAACCCTTGACGAGCTAATGTGTAAGGCGTTGCCGTTGCCTTTGAAGAGCTCTCTTCGATGATTTAGCATGACTCTAACGGCTATCTCCTTGATTGAGGAGTTCAGATTTAAAGATCAAGCTTCCTCGGACACCAGAGGAGCGTTGCGAGATGCAACTATAGCACCACCAGGGCAGAGATCATCATCTTGGGTCTTCAGATCTGAAGACTAGCAGACCTTCCTTGAGGAGGAGATCCTCTTACACTTGTGAAGGGAGAAGGATCTGGAGGAGGAAGATATGTACTCCCCATACTTTTGCTGGTCGAACTCATATTCGACCTCCATATCAACCGAAATGAGGATCCTTGGTTACAACACTATAGTCTCAGCAGAGAGGTTGTCAGCTCCCACTGTGTTCGCCAGCGTGTTTAAGTCAAAAGTTATCTTTTTCATTGTCATCGAACCTATTACAATCGTTTATCGATTACAAGGTCAAAAAAATAGAAAATTTGATCTTTTTATAAGATATTCTAACACAATAAAAAAATAAAAGATTATAACTTTATCAAACTACACACAGATCCTATTTATTAATCTCTGTTAGCATGTGATCTTTACCTGTATCGGGGTTTATCTGTGGACTATAGCGAATCAAATCAGGTTGATCGGAAGGCTAGAAGTTTGTTGCTTCACAAAGGAAACAAGAATAGAAGTGATAATTGTAGGCTGTCTAAAAATTACTACAGATAGCTTATCCCCATCAAACACCGATGATGGAAGTTATAATCTGACGACTTCTAGAATGTTACAATTTAAAGACTTTACGTAGATCGATGAAGGTTACAATCTGACGACCTTCACAATAACTGATGAAAGCTCTAATCAACAGCCTTCACAATCAACATCGGGAGTTACAATCTGACAACACTCATATTTTTGAGCAGCCAAGGTGAAGATCACTCAACAATGGTCTTTACAACGCTCTACAGAAGAAG
Organism: Asparagus kiusianus; assembly: GCA_022839385.1. Classification (NCBI taxonomy): domain Eukaryota; kingdom Viridiplantae; phylum Streptophyta; class Magnoliopsida; order Asparagales; family Asparagaceae; genus Asparagus; species Asparagus kiusianus. The sequence continues at coordinate 41,790 of BQKN01064481.1, read as the reverse complement.
CTATAAGTCATTAGCTCCTTCTAAAACGTGGAATTCACCTTCGCGTTTTAGTTCTTGAAATGCAGATGACACCCGTGTTTCCAACCCTAAGCAAACAAAATACGAACGACCCTCGCGTTTTTCAACATCCAACGGGTTTCCAACTTTGTGTCTCCGGTCTAAAACACGGAGTTAGGGTCCTGAACGCCAACTTGGGCATTGTTTGACTCATTCAACATGAGCTGAACGGTTCCAAAACCGTTTCCCATGATTTGGGGATGGTTATACCCCACTTAGGAGTGATTTAAGGGGCGGTTATACCCTCTTAATCCCCTATAAAAATGAGTAAACTCAACTGAGTTCAGGGCTTTTTTGGGCTGGCGGATTATCTTGGGATCCATGAACATTTTCGGATCTGAAGAGCAGCAAAGGGGACCTCCTCTTTGATCTTTCGATCTTGGGGGCTTGGCAGCAAAGAAGATCATTCATCCTTCGGTTGGAGCTTTGGAGATCAGTAGCAGGAGCTTCTTCATCCTTGGCTTATAACCGACTTTCGGTTAAATGAACTCTTCCATAGAATTTCAAACTCGATCAGAGTTATCAACTCATTAAAATTTTCAAACTTGCTTTGCAAGTTCTCCATAGCATCAAATTGTGAGAAGGAGATACCGTTCTAGTGAATCAAGACGTGCAGATCATCAACGGAGAGCAAACTCGATGCGAGCATTCGAGGGAGACACTCCATCGCCACCGTGAAGAACCCAGAATTAAATAAAGGGGAGAATTCAAATCAATTCTCCTCTCTTTTGTAATCGAAAATCCAAATTGTAATTGAGATTGAGAGAATACAAATCAAATATATTTCTTTTAATTTTTCTTTTTACTATAAATTTTCCACCAAACAATAATCTTGACCAAGCGAGATTATGACTCTTCTTGAAAACAAGTCCAAGCCTGATCTCAAGGAAAGGATGGACGGGGCTTCCGCTTCTTCAAATTGCTCCTTCTTTATGATAGGATTTGCCAAAACTTGTTAGCCCTCACTGAAATTCATGGATCACTCTTCAAACCGATGACACTTCACCTAAAAATTTTTAGATCCGGAGAAATGAGCTCCCAGGCTTGTATTTATAGGGCTTCGGATGTAGGATATTTGGATAAGAATGAATGATTTGGCCATATCTTCAGTTGGTAACGGCCTAATTACATTTAATAATGATATCTAAGCAGTTGGAAGGCTCCTGGAGCAAACAAATCCCGAGAAAACAGTTAAAAATGTGTCTTGAAGGTTTCGGGTGCGAGTCACATTAACGTGATCCGTTGGCTTACGCGTCACCTAAAGGTGACGCGGCCCTATGCGGGTCGCCTTAAGGTGACCCCCTGGCTTGCATGTCCCTTAAGGTGACGCGGCCATGTGCGGGTCACCTTAGGGTGACCCGCACTTGCGCGGGTCACCTTGGGGTGATCCGTGCAAGTGAGTCATTCCAATGTGTTTTGCACTTTCTGACTTCTCTGGACTTGCATTGTTCTGCTGTTTTACATATTTTGTCATTTCGTTGACTCATACACTTTATCGATTCGCTTCATGTGCTTGTCGATGCTAAATAACCTTCTTTTACTCGGATAATGACGTTCATCGTCTTCTCTCTGTCTCCAGCTGCGTGTGGGAACCTATAGGCAAATTTTGACGCCTACACACTCGACCATGCTAATTGAGCTGCTATCTCAACTGCATTATCTTGAGCCCTCTCGGTCTTCTCAGGGGCTAGATCAGGATGGAGATGTTCTTCAACCTCATCGAGAACCCTCCCCGAGTTTGAGCAGGTAGTGCCATTGACACCATCTCGGTCTCCTCCCTTATCATCAGCAAAGTCAAGCATGCCTTGATCCAACAAAAGCCTATGTATGCCCTGATCTTATCAAGCACACATTTCTGGTCACTCAATAGTAGACCCGGCCTCAGTACGTCCTTATGAATCTTCGGCCACATAAAATAGCCCAAGATGGTATCACCTCTGAGCACCCAAAAAAACTTTTCCTTCCAGTCCTTAGTGGACTCAAGAGCATTGGAGCCAATCTTATTGCCCCCAAAGACCTGAAGATAATAATGGCCCTCCTGTTGATTCACCTTAACGCTAATGAGATGACCAAGAATTCTTAGAGTCGAGTCGACTCCCAGCCAATGGCAAATAACAAAGAATCCTACTAGAGTGGCAATGGAATTCGGCTTCATCAGCCACGACAACACACCATGGTCTCAAAGACATGACGGAGGAAAGGATGCAGCAGTAGGCACAACCCATACTACAGATGATTTAGATATATTGGATCCATATTGTTGTCGTGGTCATATATCGCATGTGCACACACCAGCACCAATAGGGCAAAATCCCTAAGAATGTCATACTTGCCTTATAGAGCCTCCATGTGCGATGACAGCACTTTGGAATGAAGTTTCTGTAGCTGGTTGATCCGGGCCTCATTCCTAACTATCAAGGATGAAGACACCATCAGATTGGAAGATCGCTAGAGAAGAGAATGTGGAGAAGGTTAGAGTTTTTTTACAATGGAAGAGTCAAAGAATTTTCGAGAGCAGCACCCTTTCTCATCTCACAGTAGGCAAACTTATAGGCAGAAGGGCCAACAGGTGGCAATTTCGTAACAACCAACTTTACTCTTAAACAATGGCCAAGATAATATCCAGAATATGAGACAACCACTTCAGGATCAAGTGCCCCTTGTCTTAATTAACCCACAATTCCCAGACGAGAGTTGAGGCGGCAACAACTCTGTAGGCGTCAAAAATTACCCACGGATTCCCGCATGCGGCTTGAGATTAAGAGAAGATGATGAATATCACTATCTAGGTTATAGAAGCTTAATTGATGTTTATAAATGCATGAAGTAAGTCGACAAACCGTGTGAAGCAACGGAACTGCAGAATAACGAAGATACAAACTGATCGGGAGCTACACTTCCCTTACAAAAGATGAAGCGCCCCTTGTGTCCTATCTACTCCACATGTGATTCAACCATGGGAACTTGTAGATATTCTCATCAGCTTTCCTTCACACTTTGAATTGCATAATTCTGAGTTCAAATGACGAAGATATGACGAAAACGGACGGGACGTAAAAAACAATGCCCCGGGCCTTAGCGGAGACACTCCAAGTGTCTCGATCTTGGTAGAGATTGTCTTGCTTTGAATCTGAAGAATCTCAAAAGATGAAAGTTGTAGATCTCTCCTCTATCTTTCCAACACATCTTAGATCAACTCATTCTATGATCGTATGAGAGAGTTAGAGGCAAAACAGTAGAGAGACACTTGCACTATCTCGGGCAAGGACGAGATAGTTAGACTATCTTGGGCCTTATACAGCTATGTTAACCAGGATTCTCTTCAAATATTAAGAATCTCAAAAGATAAAAGTTGTAGATCTCCTTATTAGCATTATAACTCATCTTTGATCAACTCATTCTAAGATCAAATAAGAGAGATAAAGTCAAAATACCAAAGATAGTATAAACTACCTCAGAATTCCGAGCAGTGTTGGTGTCTCGGAGAAGAATGGAGATTTTGGCTATGATTTGATTCAAATATGAAAAGTCTCAAAAGATAAACATTATAAATCTCTTTGTCCGCTTTCCAATATATCTTGAATCATTTTATTTGGAGGTCATATGAGAGAGTTAGAGGCAAAACAAGCGGAGATACTCTGATTGTCTCGGCCAAGGCCGAGACATCTTGAGTGTCTCGGCTATGGTCGATACACTCTGAGTATCTCGGCCAAGGCTGAGACACCGCCGGTGTCCGCAGGCTCCAAAAAAGCCGTTTTACATAGTTTTGAGCCATTTTTTTCGACCGTTAACCACCTGGATTTATTTTAACTGATCTAATATCATCCCAGAATGTGATAAAGTGGTTACAACTGAGGATAAGATCAAATCGTTCATTCTTATCTAAAAACAGGACTCCTGATACCTATAAATACAGCCCTAAGGCTTTTATTTGCACAGATCTGGAATTCTCGAGCATCAGCGAAGCCCTGCTGAATTGAAGACTGAAGGAGCACGAATTTTAGAAGAGAGGAGGAGATCAGATCGAGTTCTTCAGCATAAAAAAAGAAGAGTTCGTCAGATCTATAGTTTCCAGTTCCTTTCATTGAGATTGCCCCATTACGGTGATCTCAAGAAGAGGGGTTATCTCGCTGTTGCCGAGATAATTGCTTTGGTTTCTTGATTCCTTCACGAATCAACGAAGCTCCGGATCGATCTGATCGTTTGGTAGTCTACAGATATCAACATTCCCGTCATAGGCAAAGATCTCATGCAAGTAGCGAGAGATAAACGTCTATTGCGTTTGTTTGAAAGAAAGTTGTAATCTTTTGTTAAAAGACTTATAAAAAGACTATTTCTTTGAGTTTGTTGTAACGCCCAATGTTGTAATAAACTCAACAACAAAATCAATTTTCCACCCAAACAAGCTGGCAAGTACAGTGGGAGCCAGCAGCCTCGTTGTCGAGACTATCATGTTGCAGCCGACGATCAAGATCCCCATGGTTGAAGAGATCGAATACGAGTTCAACCAACAAAAGTTCGAGGAGTAAGCCTTCTCCTCCTCCTCCATATCCGCCTCTCCTCGTAAGTGTAAGAAGGTCTACTCCTCCCAGAAAATCCACTGGTCTTCAGATCTGAAGACCCAAGAAGAGGATCTCCCCACTATCGCCGTTGCAGTTGCATCTTACAACGATTCACCAACGTCCAATGAAGCCAAAGCTGTAGATCCGGACACCGCCTCCATTAAGGAGTTGACTGCTAAAGGCGCACCTACTTTATCGAAGAGGGCTCGTCAGAGGCGCAGCCAATATCTCACCCGCCAATTTGCTGAGGCTTTGGAGCAAGTGGATAGGCTCCACTACCAAGCAGATCTGAAGTCCAGGAGACGTCAAGTGGCTAGGCCGCCGCCACAACAAGCATCAGGGTCCTCCTCCCTACCATCAACTGACAAATGGGTTCGTGTCAAACTAACTCATTTTTCTCTCGAGGAGCACATCCAGAAGTGTCGCACACCTTTTGTACACGCCCGGATCCTTATGCATAAAGCACAAGGATTACAAAAAGAAGAGGTGTTCAAAAGGCTACCAAGATCTAAGCAGGTTTGGATGCCGAAGGCCAAGTCAGCGCTTCTATCCGACAAGAGACACCAGTCGTGTCTCTCACTCGATTCCAGATCCAAAGCTGGTTTCTAGCTTTCGTCAAGTTCCGATCTCGCTCCTTCTAATCCCGCACCACCGGTGAAGCTTCACGAAAGTATAAACACATCCAGAGGTAGGAAAGCAATAGCGGAACACCTAGGTCCTTTGTATGAGGATTAAGGTAAAGCTCCAGTCAAAGAACACTTGGGCACGATGAATGAACCCTGAGCAACTCATCGAGCTGGGGGTCGCACTCACCCTTGCAACAAGTCTGAGCCTTCTCTCATAAAGGGAAAATTCTAGTAACTGACCGCATTGGACTGTGAGTCGAAGTCCAAGAGCCCATTGAAGTCCCACACTCACAATGGTGTAACTCCAAACGTGTGACTCTAGAAGATGCTAACAAAGCGTTGTATTCCCAGAAGGAAACGTATTCGTCTGATGATGATAACGTTACACCTAGGAAATTATGCTAGCACACGATAGGTTGCTCTGGTAATCATGCCGATGAGTTGTACTATCGAGCTGGGGGTATGAACAAATCTCGAAAGAGAAGTACCCGGGAGACGGACTCTCACTGTCTGTGTACCAAAATTATTAGGACAGTATTATCAGCGTGTATCCCTAAGACCGTTCCACAGAGGGTCTCAGTATTCTAAAGGTTTTCCTATGAAGCATCGAATACTAAGCCAAGATGTTTTCGTAAGAAATGACCAGCCGTTCAAGATGATGAACTTCCAAAAGTCACAATTAACATTGCTGATAGAGGAAAGTCAACTTGACCTTCTAGTTCTGACCCGCTCATATCGTATCGTCTAACCCGGTTACGATCGGGAACCATTAGACAAAGAGATTATCAGAGAATGCAGAGGGGATTATCCTTGGATGATGAAGCATCAGATGCCAACTTTGTAATCGCTTCTGATAATATGGTATCCAGCCCAGGACGATCCCGCGATGCACTTATGACCAATATCGAGCAAATGACCAAAATCATCGTGGATGCTTTGGCTAAACAAAAAGAGAACTTTAAGTTCGAATTGGAAATGGCCATGATGCGGATGAAGAAAGAGCATGACCAACAGATTCAGGCTCTGTCCAATCAACTTGGTGAATCCAGCCATCGCAACATTGCTAACTAAACAGGTAGCGATTCATATGTGGATGAACACCTCGATGAAGACAACCCTCTGGCTGACCAAAACGCTGGGGGTAGTGCCACCGAAGATGACAATATCGGGGGTGGCCATGTTGTTCCTCTAAGAAATCGTCCAAAGCATGATACAGATGAGAACAAAAAGATGAAAGAGCTAGAGAGTAAAATCAACACTTTGATGTCTGGTCGAGAGGTGAAGAAGACTGGTATTCCGTATCCTTACTCAAGAGAGTAGGAGTCGATCCCATATCCGGCGAAGTTCAACTTGATCAACTTTACGCCGTTCGATGAGAAAGGTTCACCCACTCAACATCTAATCTACTTAAAGTCCCACTTGGGTAAGATTTTTGGTAATGAAGCCTTGATGGTTCGGTCATTCGTGGGCACCCTTCGCGGGCTACCTTCGATTGGTATCGCCATCTCAAGCCTGGAAGCGTCAACAACTAGGATGATATGGAAAGCTTAATTTTGGTAATTTCTTTGATGATGACGCCGAGATATCAATCAGAACGCTCTTTGAGGAGAAACAGGAAGGCGAAGAGACGGTCAACAACTTCATCAAGTGCTTTCGAAATAAAGCGATGAATTGTCGAGATCCAGTCGCAGAGGACTTCATCCTCCAAACCTGTCATAACAACCTATCCATTAATATTTTGGAGGTTATGGGAGTATCACCATCCAACACGTGGAAAATTTGAAGGTGTGCAGAGAGCAGGCCGAATGCTTCCTCAGAAGGAAGAAAGCCGAAAAAAGCCAACAGACGGCTAACCATCCGAACTCAAGCTTCGTCTCCCATGGTAAGGGGAAGGCACATATTGTAATTGTTAACGTTAATTAGACGTCATAACAACAACCCCGAAGATAGCAAAAGACTTCGGATCCGAGACTCCAAAAAGTGTACTCCTTTAAGGACGAAGACGTTCTAGCCATTTTCGAATCCCTCCTTGAGAACAACAAGATCAAGCTACCACCTATCGCAAGTCAGGAGGAAGCTGACAATACTTCAGATCCAAAGTAGTATGCGTACCACAGGAGGATCCTTTATCCCACCGAGGCTTGCTTCACTCTCAAGAATAGCATCCAAACCTTGGTTAAAACTTGCGTCATAATGCTAAATTAAGCCAAATGCAAACTCCGAAGAGTATACGAGTATAAACTGCTTCTTAATACTCCAACAGGCATATGAGTCTAAACTATTTCTTTTCTTTCACGAGAAGTTCCTGGAGAGTACCATGCCTGGTATTCTTAAGGATAACCCGATCATCCAACTAAGTACAATGTTAGATCCGATTTTGCAAACAAAGCTGGGGTGGATGATTCATGTAACGGGAAGTTCCTGGAAGAATGCTATACGGTGTATTCTTAGGGATAACCCAATCACTACAAAGAAGTGATAAATGAGAAACTCCTACTTGGACTCTAAATGTTCAAGGGTAAAACACATCTCATTGTCGTGATTAATTCCACCAACTTCTAAGTACTCTTTTGCTAAGATGAGATTCGATCACTTTATTAGATCAATCTTCCCTTACGAAACTCCTACGGCGTAATTGTGGAGTGCTTGATGAATCATAATTCTCCACCACAAAATCCCTCAATGATCAAATCAATTAACGGTGGGACCACAAAAATTCTTTCTGGTCTAATCCACTCAAAATTTCGATGTGTCTTTGCACTCAACATTCCCATTGTTAGAGTCCAGACATAATACTTAGAATTTTAATATCCTGATTGTCGACGATTGTCAAACCCCTCCGTGTTAAGTATTTGTCACTTAATACCAGGAACCCCCTTTGAGTGATTTGTACGAGTCAACACTCCTGCTGTAATTTGTACTCCCAATCTCACTGTCCATTCGATCAAACCTTCCTATAGTAAGGACCACAACCAAAGTCTCCTCTCGATTCCTTCCATGAACGAGAGGTCCACTTCCATATCGAGCGATCAAACCTTCCTACAGTTAAGGTCACCTCAAACTCCTGCTTAGTCAAACCTTCCTATAGTTAGGGCCAAAACCACAATTCACTCTCGACAAATGAGAAATTCACCTTTAGTTCGATAATTAAACCTTTCGACAGTTAGGATTGAATCTTTTTGATTCTCGGAGTGGAGTTTCACTCTTCAGATTCTCTAAGTGAAGATCCTACTTTGAGTTTCCTTTGTAACTGGAGATAGAATATAAAATTCTTCCTCTCCAGCATCGGGTTCGTCTTTGCCCCAAGAAAAGACAGTACTTTTCAACTCCTAAAATCATCACCTTACACGCTTGGGGAATTTTATTCCGAATCCTAAGTAGGGATAAGTCAACGCCTAACACAGGTTGCCGATTTAGTCTTTCACCGATTGAAGAAGACACCAGAATCCAAGTCTGGGGTTTGTCCTGAAACCTAAGTAGGGATAAGTCAGCGCCTAACACGCATTGTCGGTTAGTCATTGACCGTAAAAAAAGAATAAAAGCCCATATATTCGATATTGTGATAGGTTGTTATTAAAAACACCATAATACATGCCTTACATGTATGGGGAATTTTATCCCAAATCCTAAGAAGAGATAAGTCAACGCCTAACACGCATTGTCGGTTTAGTCTTTCACCGATTGAAAAAGTCCCCAGAATCCAAGTCTGAGGAAGTTTATCCTGAAGTCTAAGTAGGGATAAGTCAGCACCTAACACGCGTTGCCGGTTAGTCCTTGACCGTAAAAAAAGGGATAAAAACACACATATTTGACATTATGGTAGGTTGTTATTAATAACACCATAATCCGTGTCACACACGCGCGGGGAATTTTATCCTGAATCCTAAGTAGGAATAAGCCAACACCTAACACGCATTGCCGGTTTAGTCTTTCATCGAGTAAAAAAGACACCAGAATATAAGTCTGGGGACTTTTATCCTGAATCCTAAGAAGGGATAAGTCAGCGCCTAACACGCATTACCTGATAGTCTATTCCCGTAAGAAAGACGAAGTCTACGTATTCAATATCGTATCACTAAAAGAGTTAACTCTTTTTAGCACGACGTTATGTGCGGAACAGATTTGAACAATCTGCATGCTAGTTCGACTCAAACGGTAGTCGGTAAAGGCTAATCAAACCCATTGATGGCTGAGAATTTGCTAAAAATTCTATAAATGCGATAGTCATTGATGCACCAGCTCCATTAATTAGTCATGTGACTCAAGGATCTGATAACTTCTGGATAAGATACATTCATGCAGATGAATCAGCTTTAACAGTTGGTCCTACAACCCTAACATTTAGGATCGCCATGCTCTAACGTCTTAAGAGCATAAACTATGTAGACACCAGTCAACGCGTTGTGATAAAAAGTCAATATCAGTCAATGCAATATCCTAAGGTCAACGTCAGTCAACGCGTAGTCCTAGGTCAATGCTAATCAACGCATTGTGATGAAAGTCAACGCAAATCGAAGTAAAACCCTAAGGTCAATACCGGTCAACACGTAGCCATAAGTCAACACAAGTCAACGCTGATCGATACGAAACCTTAAGGTCAACACCGGTCAGCACGTAGCTCTAAGTCAACGCCGATCAATGTGTAGCTCTGAGTCAACACCATTCAACACGTTGCGACGAAGATAGTCAGTTCAAAGTCAACTCAATGACACGAGCTAAAACCAACTCACCAATTTTGATTCGAGACTTCGACAATGGTCAGACGATAAACGCAGTGCCGGAGGAATTTCAGCTATTCACCAAAATATTAAATAGATCAAAATCGAAGAAGTTAAGAATTGAAGCCAACTACAGATCCTTTCTCACTGACTGAATGTTACACTGATCATATCCAATGTATTTCAGGCTCTTCTATAAAAGAAACAAGACTGAAACACTTTGGAGGGGGTATTTGTAGGCGTCAAAAATTACCCACGGATTCCCGCATGCAGCTTGAGACAAAGAGAAGATAATGAATGTTACTATCTAGGTCACAAAAGATTAATTGATGTTGATAAATGCATGAAGTAAGTTGATGAACCGTGTGAAGCAACGGAACTACAGAATAACGAAGATACGAACTGATCGGAAGCTACGCTTCACTTACAAAAGACGAAGCGCCCCTCGTGTGTCATCTACTCTACATATAATTCAACCATTGTAGCTTGTAGATATTTTTGTTGGCTTTCCTTTGTACTTTGAATCATGCAATTCCAAGTTTAGACGACGAAGATACGACGGAAACGGACGTGACGCACAAAACAATGCCCCGGGCCTTAGCGGAGACACTCCAAGTGTCTCGATCTTGGTAGAGACTGTCTCGCTTTGAATCTGAAGAAGCTTAAAAGATAAAAATTTTATATTTCTCCTCTAGTTTTCCAATGTATCTTGGATCAACTCATTCCGAGATTGAATAAGAGAGTTAGAGGCAAAACAGCAGAGAGACATTTGCACTATCTCGGCCAAGGCCGAGACAGTTGGACTATCTCGGGCCTTATAGAGCTGCTTTAACTATGATTTGCTTAAAATATGAATAATCTCAGAAGATAAAAGTTGTATATCTCCTTGTACCTTTCTAACTCATCTTGGATCAACTCATTCTGAGATCGTATGAGAGAAATAAAGCTAAAATACCGAAGATAGTACGAACTGCCTCAGAATTCTGAGACAATGTTGGTGTCTCGGAGAAGAATGGAGATTTTGGCCATAATTCGATTCGAATATGAAAAGGTTCAAAGATAAAAGTTGTAGTTCTCTTTATTAACTTTCTAATGCATCTTGAATCATTTCATTTGGAGGTCATATGAGAGAGTTAGAGGTAAAACAAGCAGAGATACTCTAACTATCTCGGCCAAGGCCGAGACACCTTGAATGTCTCGACCATGGCTGAGACACTCCAAGTGTCTCGGCCAAGGCCGAGACACCGCGGGTGTCCGCAGGCTCTAAAAAGCCGTTTTACGTAGTTTTGAGCCTTTTTTCGACCGTTAACCATCCAGATTTATTTTAACCGGTCTAATATCACCTAAGAACATAATAAAGTGGATACAACTGAGGATAAGATCAAATCGTTCATTCTTATCCAAAAATAGGGCTCCTAAAGCTTATAAATATAGTCCTAGGGTCTTTATTTGCACAGATCTGGAATTCTCGAGCGTCAGTGAATCCCTGCTGAATTGAAGACTGAAGGAGCACGAATTTCAGAAGAGAGGAGGAGATCGGATCGAGTTCTTCAGTATAAAGAAGAAGGGTTCGTCAGATCTACAGTTCCTAGTTCCTTTTCTTGAGATTGCCCTGTTGCGGTGATCTCGAGAAGAGGGGTTATCTCGCTATTGCTGAGATAATTTCTTCGGTTTTTTAATTCCTTCGTGAATCAACGAAGCTCCAGATCAATCTGATCGTTTGGTAGTCTACTGATATCAATGTCCCCGTCACAAGCAAAGATCTCACGCAAGCAGCGAGAGATAAACGTCTATTGCGTTTGTTTGAAAGAAAGTTGTAATCTTTTGTTGAAAGTCTTATAAAAAGACTATTTCTTTGAGTTTGTTGTAACACCCAAAGTTGTAATGAACTCATCAACAAAATCAATTTTCACCCAAACAAGCTCAAAATCTTATATGATGTCAGCAACATCACATCGAAAGATACTCTTCAGCAACCCCTCATAAATGTGCCTCGAGGCCTGCCTAGTTACAATTCTATTTCACTCAGACTCGACAACTCCAAGTTCGAGCAAAAGAGGCCACTTGTTGGATATCTTGACCCCAACATATATTTGTTTTGATGATAATAAAAATATTATATGTTGTGTGTATTTTGTGCTAACATATGTTTTCAGTATCAAAGCAAATTCAACAATGTTATTCAAAGAGATAATCAAGACATAAGGTAATTGAAGTTGATACAAGGCTAATTGGAGATGAAAAAAATCAAGATGCTTCAATGATATAATTGTATTTTGGGTTTTCTTTCATTGGGTAAAATCTTTGTTAAAAGCCTTAATCACTCACAACACATACATGCACATAGTATTTAGAACACACTAATACATGCTTAGTATGTGTTTAACTATAGAAATGGCCTAAGTTAACCATTAGAGTTTATAGTTATAGAATGTGTCTCAAAACATATCAAATATCTCATATCTATGTATTTATAGTCGACTAATACCCTTAGTAGTCGACTATAAAAGCCTTAGTCAAAGTTACAGAAACTTTATATTTATAGATTAGTCAACTACTATGCTTAATAGTCGACTACGCATTCTTAGTTCAACTTACAGAAACTTAAGTTTTACAGATTAGTCGACTAATGCCTTAAGTAATCAACTACTAACCCTGTTTCTTGACGTAGTCGACTACTAAGCTTAGTAGTCGACTATAAGGACAGTTTTTCTAACTGTCCTGAATTTGAATTAGTGATTGTTTATAACCGTTTGTAAATGTTAATTTGGTTTAAATTTTGAATATTTCTAAGGCTATAAATAGGTCAGAACATTAGAATTTGATTAGTGACATTAGTACATAAAAGATTCAAATTTTGATCAAATTCATTCTCTCTTGATACAAATTCTCATTCAATTTGTCAAGAAAAGAAAATTCTGAGATTGCCTTTGTTCTCCATCATTACTAGAAATTGTTTAGGTAGTTTTTTAGAGAGTTTAAATTCCTAAGCCACTGCTACACTTCACATTCACATTAAGGCTTATATGGATTTGTATTTTTCTTCAAAAAAAGGTTTCTCTTGGGTGTGAGAGATAAGATCTCTTGGTTTAGAGATTGGTTGTAATTGGCATGGTCTTATCAATTGGTCAGGTTTGATTTTGTGATTTTTAAGGTCAGGTTGGTTTGTGGATTTACAAATCAAGGAAAGGAAAATCTCAAGCAGGATTGGCTTGGGGACTACATGTAGGTCTGGAGGATTAAACCAAGATAAATCCTTGTGTTTGCATTTGTCTATTTTCTGTAATTTATGTTGTTATCCATTATCTTTTTAGTTAGTAACTTTTCTGATTAAAGATCTATAAACACTATTAATTTTTGCTTTCTAGTGTTTGTGTTGTCATAGGTCAGTGATCCTACACCACTGTTATGAAAATAATCAACCAATTGTTAATCCTTCTTTTGAAGTCGACACGTGTTCGAGGTCAATACTAATTAATCAGCTCCTAGCCATGATGACTCAGATAATATGAGCACTTGTCCCTATCTAAGAAGGGCCGAGTCAGGACCGAATTCTCACATGACTTCCTTATTTGGGTCGACTCCACTCATTCTCTCGAGACTGGGTTGACAACTTGAGAGGCCAACTAAAAAGGAAGTACTTATCGTCCATAATTTGATATTTTTAGATCTAAAAGATAGTTTAAATCTAAAATATCATTGAGCAAAAGTGAAATTATTGAACTTAGGAGCAATATTAATGTCATAGCCTAAACTAGGTGCATCATGCATGTCCATAGTTATAATGTAAGCAAGAATTATTATCAAAACTAATAAATCAAAGTGAGGATCTTTAACTCTAGGTGATTAAGCCACAAATCAAAGAGCACCAGACTCTGATACCAAATGAAAGTACCCTAAAGGGGGGGTGAATAGGATAATTGCTAATCTAATCCGATATCGATGCTAAATTAAAACTATTAACTAATAGCGTAACAATATGTAATGAGATATGAATGTAAGGATATAGAATTAAACTAAGGATAATATAAACATGAGACAAAAGGTGATATGAAAATATACAAGAGAATAAATGCGCCAATGTCAAACACAAACAAATAATATGATCACGGAGTTCGATCACCCTCGACCTACATCTCCGCTCCTCACCCTCGAGGAGATACTCTACTATATCACAAAAAGAACTACACAATCGATTTTCAATGCTCATCGATAACGTTTACAACTCACATAATTGTCAATACACAATACACTCCTCTAAGTGTTGGTCTACCCATGTCACCTTCCTCAAGTGCTTGGATTTACTATCTCTCCCTAGGCTTTAAAACCAACGCTATTCCACTTAGAATTGACCATGGTCTCTCTCAACCACTCCACTAAGTGTTCTTGTGTATTACAATGTGATCTCACAATTACAAGATCAAATAAGTTTTTGTTCTCCAACAAAGATGAGAATGAAATTGAAGCTCGCACTCAAAGAATCACTCACCACAACCCAAATATACAATATGTGAAATACTAAAAACTCAAGTGGTTGTGTGTGACACCAATGGGTAAAATGAAATCAAACTCAAATTGATCTATCAAATATAAATATAACAATTGAAATATAAACAAGCTAGACCTTCATTGCAATGTGTTGACCAGCGTTGACCTTCATTGCAACGCATTGACCAACATTGACTTATGGCTACGCATTGACCAACGTTGACCTTCATTACAATGCGTTGACCGACATTGACTTACGGCTATGCTTTGACCAGCATTGATCTTCATCATAATGCGTTTACCGGTGTTAACCTTCATCGTAATGCTTTGATCGGTGTTGACTTACGGCTACGCTTTGACCGACATTGACCGTCATCATAACACGTTGACCGACATTAACTCTCATCACGCACTGATTAGTGTAAATATAGTTTTTACTTATATGTTAACTAGAGTCTACACAGTTTAGGTTCTTAAGACATTAGAGCGGGGAGGACCAGTTTATACGCATATACTCCTGGGAGTTTTGAAAATCAGTTTAACCTTATGTACCCGACGGAGGTAGCCATTCTCATTCGGCTTCTTTCAGCGTTATGATGCCGACATCAACCAAGACTTGAATCCTGTTTTTCAGCATAATACAAGTCTTGGTGGTTGATGGGCCCTCCTGTGGTACATATAATATTTAGGATCCGAAATCTTGTTTGTTTCCTCCTGATTTGTAATCGGTGGTAGCTTGATCTTATTGTTTGTGTTGAGGTATTTGAAGATGGTTGGAACTTCATCATCTTTGAAAGAATACTCCTCCTAGAACTTCAGATTAAGAGTCCCTTGATGCCTCTAAGGTGGTTGTTGATGAATATCGTCAGCAGTTGCAGGTACTTTAGTCGTCGGTTGGTCTCTTGAGCTCCTTTCTTTTGAGGAAACGCTCGACTTGTTCTCCATGTAGTTTTAATTCCTTCCAGATGGTTGAGGGGACAACCCTCATGACTTCGAGGACATTGATGGAGAGATTGTTATGGCATGTCTGCAAGATGAACTCCTCTGTGACAGGATCCCTATAATTTATTGTCTTATTGTGGAAGCGTTTGACAAAACTGTCAAATGACTCACTATCCTTATGCTTCTCATCCAAAAGAGCTCTGATCGACACTTTAGTGTTATTGTCAAAGAAGTTGTTGAGGAACGAGCTTTCCATATTGTCCCAGCAATTGATGCTCCCCGGCTTGAGACGTCGATACCAATTAAAGACCGCCCCGTGAAGGGTGCCCACGAATGACTGAATCATCAGGTGTTCATTCCCAGAGATCACTCTCAGGTGGGACTTAAAATAAATTAGATGCTAAGTGGGTGAACCTTTCCCGTCAAATGACGTAAAGTTAATTAGATTGAACTTTGTCAGGTACGGGATTAAATCTCACTCTCTTGGATATGAGCATGAAATGCCTGTTCTCCTTACTTCTTGAGCGGACTTTAAGGCATTGATCTTATTCTCCAGCTCTTTCATCATCTCATCGTCGTCTACATATTCATTCGAAGGACGTTGAGGAGAATGAGTTAGATCACCGCTTATGTTTTTATTTTTAGGGGGCATTTGAACCACCTCTAGTATTATTGAGGGGTGCGATTGGACAACTCCCAGTATTTTTAGGGAGTACGCCGTCCATGATGACTTTGTCAACTTCTGGATTACTATCAACTACGATGTTTTGGGTGCGGCGGCTAGATTCAGCTCGCTGATTTGATAAAGCTTAAAGTTACTGGCCATGTAACTCCCTCACCCATTGCATGTTCAGCTCTATTTGCATGTTCATTTCAGCTCTAAGATCTTCTCGCTGTCGAGCTAAAGCCTCTTGAAGCATTTGAGCCACTTGATCATGGGTGATCATTAACGACTCCCTTACTTCTCCCATACTGGATATTGTATCATTGGAGGCAATTGCAGAACATATATCTGAGGGCTTGTTATCTAAAGCGACTACGTAGCAAGTGTGTGACAGCTTGTTATCTGAAGACAGTCCTTTGTGCATCATCGGATAATCCCTATGTTCGATGGCTTCTAACTAGAGTCAAGACATTCGTTGGACAATTCCTAGACTGACTTTTCCTACCGGGATAAAGTCAGGATTAGACCATTCGAGCGCCATGCTAATTTTCCTTTATCAACCATGTTGATGGTGACTTTAGGAAATTCATCATTCTGAATGGTGGATTTTCCCTTGTAAGAGCATTTTGGCTTGGGCTTCGACGCTTCAGTGGCACGCTTCTTGAATATCGAGACCCTTTGTGAAATGATCCTGGAGCACCTGTATTTTGATAATACCACCCTGATAAGCCTCCCACGTAGACAGTGATGGTTAGTTTCTTGGACATCCTTCTTTTGGGATTTGTTCACACCCCTAGCCTGATGGTACAGCTCATTAGAGAAATCCATCGCTTGTTGGTATGATACCCTAAGTATAACGTTGTATTTTGACGAAAACGTTTTCTTTGGGGGATGAAGAGCCTTGTTGACATTCTCGGGATGATTCATTATCACCTTTGAATGATCCAAGTTTGCATCAGGAGTCACACATTTAGAACCACCCCCTTGTGAGCATTAGATCTTAACGGGCTTCTGGGTTCCAATACGAACCCCCAGGCGATGAATGCCAAGAGTCCTCTTGTGCACGACGCACGAACACATACAATAAGGTGCCCCGGTTTGTTTAGAGGTGGCGGGATACCTTTGAGCAGCCTTTGGCTTAACGGGAGTGTTTGTGTAGGCTGACTAAAAATTACTGCAGATAGCTGATCCCCATTAAACATCGATAATGGAAGTAACAATCTGACGGCTTCCAAAAAACTACAATTTGAAGACTTTCACGTATATCGATAATGGTTATAATCTAACGACCTTCACAATAACTGATCAAAGCTCTAATCAACAGCCTTCATAATCAACATCGGGAGTTACAATCTGACGACTCTCATATTTTAAAGGAGCCAAGAAGAAGATTACAAGATGATGATCTTTGCAATGTTCTAGCAAAAGATACCACAAATTGATGGTCTCTTCACATCAAAACACAGAGGTCAGACCCGCATTTCAACATCAAAATGCAGGGGTCCTCTCAGCGTTGTAACATCCAAACACAAACTTTATTGCTGTGTTTTCAGCCCAAAATGCAGAGCTTAACTCTGCGTTCCAGATCCAAACACAAAGTTCATTCTTGTGTCTCAGACTCAAAATGCAGAGCGACCTATGCATTCTCAGCTGCCAAAACATGCCCAACTCTGCGTTTCAGTTCTAAAACGTAGAGTTCAGACCCAGAATTCCATTTTTAGTGTTTGACTCGTTCAAACACGAGCTGAATGGTTCCAAAACCATTTTTCATGATTTGAGGGGATTACAGCTCCACTTAGGAACAAATTAAGGGAGCGGTTACACCCCTTAATCACCTATAAATACCTTAAAACTCAAAAGAGTTAGGGAAGATCTTTTTTGGGTAGATCAAGATTGGAGACCATTGAGCGGCTTCTGGCATAAAATTACAAAGGGGGTGATCGGCGTTCATCCTTCAGCGACCTTCAACAATAGGGAGCTTTCATCATTGGCTATTGACCGATTTTCGGTTCAAATCAACTCTATTACAGAGTTTAAACTCACTCTGAGTTCTTAAACTCGTTAAGAGTTATTTTCAAACTTGCCACGCAAGTTATCCTCGATATCAATCAAGAGGATTCAATCGTGTTCCACGAGTTCAAGCATTCGGATCATCAACGAGAAGAAAACTCGATACGAACATCGAGAGAGGCATCTCATCGCTACTGTGATTAACCTAAACTTAAACAAAGGGGAGGATCTCTGTTGATCTTCTTCTCTTTTGTAAATCGAGAATCCGATACCAGAAGATTGTAATTTCTTGTTTTCTAAATCTGTTAGAGAGAAATTTTATTCATTCTTTTTCTAAGTTAGTTAGAGAGATAATACAATAAATCATATTCTCAATTGTCTTCTTTGAATTTCCCACCAAACAGTTTGTATAACCCCCAGCCTGAGGAACTACTCGGGTTTTATTCACCGGAGCTTTGCTTGATCTTTGTGTAGAGGACCCAGTCGATCTTTCATCAGAATCTTAAATTTGGATAGATCCACACTACCGTAGGACTTTGCTGGAGTTGCGGGAGTAAGATGAGTGGGCTCGGAGGTTGACGGAGGCTTGGAAATGCCCGTAGGGCTGGAATCAGGCGTGAGACACGAGTCGTGTCTCGCCCTAAGTGAAAGCGTTTCAGCTGTTTTTGGCGATGTTTTCACCTTCAACACCCAGACTCGTTTGGATTTTGGTGATTCTTTGACCACCTCTTTTCTCTTCATGCATTGTGCCTTTCGCACAAAGGCACGCCCGCGTGCGGCACGTGCGCGTCGCTTTTGGATGTGCTCCTACAAGGTTGAACGATTCCTTTTGATAAGGATCCATTCTTCCGTCAATGGCTTGGAGGATTTGTCAGCAACTTGCCGTTGAGGCGGTTGGATTAAATAACGCTTCCCAGATTCCAAATCTGCGTAGTAGCAAACTCTATCGATTTGTTCTAACACCTTGGAAATTTGACGAGCTTGGCATTGGCGCCGCCTCTGATGAACCCTCTTGTTAGAGTTGGCATACTTTGATTAGATAAATCCTTGATTGGAGAGGAGTTGTGGCGAATAGAGTCATTTATAGCCTTCATTAATGAATACGCCTCCTTCAAAGATGGGATCTTTCTGCACTTACATGGAGAGGAGGATTTTGATGAAGACGATGAGAAATATTCCTTAAATTTACCTTCGTCAAACTCGTACTCGACCTCTGAATCAATCGAGAGCTTGATCTTCGGTTGCGGCATGACAGCCTCAGTGAAGAGACTGTTGGCTCCCACTGTGGTCGTCAGCGTGTTCGCGTCAAAAGTTGATTTGTTCATTGCGAGACTCATTATAACTTTAGTCGTTATAATAAGTTCAAAAAAGAAAGACTTTTTATAAGTCTCCTTTCATAATGAAAATAAAAAGATTATAATTTTCTTGAGAACACACGCAGAGAGATCGTTTATCGGTCTTCTTCTTGCGCGAGATCTTTACCGGTGCTGGGGTTTATCCGTGAACCACTAACTGACCAAATTCGAATAAAGATGTCATTGCCTCGCAAAGGAGATAAGAAATTAAAGTGACTATCTCGGTAATAGCAAGACAATCACTCTTATTGAGAATCACAGCTAGGTGCGATCTCAAGGGAAATGGATGAACGTGATGCAGATCTCTTGAACTCTTCCTCTCTTTGTGCTAAAGAACTCACCAAGATCTCTTCCTCCTCTCTGAAATTCATGCTCCTCACTCTTCAATTTGACAGGGCTTTGTTGAGACTCGAGAATTCTGGATTTGTGCAAATGAAGGCTCTAGGGCTATATTTATAGGCTTCAGAAGCTTTGTTTTCGGATAAGAATGACCGATTTGATCTTATCCTCAGTTGTAACCACTTAACCATGTTCCAAGATAGCTTCAAATCAGTTGGAGAGGCTTTAAGATGAATAAATCTTAAAATATTATCAAAAACTGGTTTTTGGGTGGTTATCAGGTGAAAATAACATTTCTGGTCATGAGACACACGCTGTGTCTCGGCCTTGGCTGAGACACGACTGGTATCGCTCCGTTGTTTTACCTCTTACTCTCTTATATGACCTTAGAATGAAGTAATTCAAGATATATTGCAAAGATGATAAAGAGATCTACAATGTTTGTCTTTTGAGCTTCTTCAGATCCGAATCACATCATGTCCAAAATGTGTGACATTATTGGTGTAATGCAGGTGTGAAACAGCCTGGACCGTCTCGGTTATTTTGGCTCTAACTTTTACGTCCGATCTCAAAATAAGGTGATCTAAGATGTGTTGGAAAGATGATGAAGAGATCTACATTTTTTTTTGAGATTCTTTAGATTCGAATCATATCATGTCCAAAACAACTCTATAAGGATCGATACATACATTGTGTCTCGGCCTTATTTTTTGGCTCTAACTTTCACGTACGATCTCAAAGTGACACAATTCAAAGTGTGTCGGAAAGTCAAAGAAGAGATCTACAATCCTATATGAGTGAATTATATAGGGAGTGGATGATACATGAGTGGTGCTTCGTCTTTCATGAGTGAAACGTAACTCCCGATCGGATCGTCTCTTTGTTATTCTATTGTCCCGTTGGTTCGTAAGCTTTGTTAACTCACTTCATACGCTTGTCAGCGTCAGATAATCCTCCTTGACTTAGATAATGATATTCATCATCTTCTCTCTATCTCGAGCTGTGTGCCAGAATCCATAAGTAATTTTTGACGCCTACAACTATGGAGTTTAAAGTGAGACTTACAAAATGTATTGGGATCCATTGACATAAAGTCCTCCAATGCTTTTCTAAACAATTTACTCAAGTGTGCTGCTTCAACTAAGAAATGTGCCTTTGTTGTGGCTTTTACACACTTCCAAAACTATTGTTGAAGTTGCTACCACCATAAATTTTCCTCCAGTTAGAGTAAATATGCCTAGCACATTGCCTATGCTCTATTTTAGACCACATTTCATGAATAGATGGTACTAGTCCATACAAAAATAATAATATATCAGAACAATATCACAAACATGTCATAAAAACAACAACAAAAATAAATTGCCCACAACATCAAAAATAGCTGGATCTAGTATCCACATACCTACCTTTTGTTGATCTGAAATAACAGTCCAACCTTCACCATCTTTCATCATCAAATCATTGGTCAGCAGCCTTATAAACCACTCCCATGATGACCTGTTCTCTCCCTCAATCATAGCACATGCTATTGGCCACATTTGATTGTTACCATCTCTACTAACATCACAGTAATTAACCACCACAAGCATTCTTTAGAAAGCATCCATCAAGACTAAAAATAGGTCTACAACACTTAACAAATCACTCCCTCAAAGCATAAAATTAAGCACACATAGATTCTTTGAAATGTGCATGGACCTAATCCTCTACCCACCACTTTAAGCACAAATGTACTCCCCTTATTTGATCTATAGATTTCATTCACATAGGGTTTAAACAACCCGCACTACAACAGAAAAGCTAATCCGTGAGGAACAAGTTTGTTGTTAAAAGTCGAGATTTCCTCACAGTAGTGTGTTGGCGAGGAAAAAACGTTGGTCACCATTTCCTTGTAGTAGGATGGTCAAGAAAAGTTTCTGCGAGGAATATTATAACTTCTTGTGAAATCCTTTTTGCGATGAATATATTCTTTTGTCGTTGTTACTCTTTAGCCTCGATATTTTTCCTCATCTAATCTCATATCTTTTTCATCGCTAAACTACAGTTTCCTCGCCAATGATATGTGAATAATATTTAATTTATATATAATAAAAGTTCTAAAAAGCTATTTTCGTCGTTGTAAGTATTTTTCAGCTAGGAAACCATTCCTCACCAAAGGTAAATCTTTAACGAGGAAATTGATTTTCTTCATTATATGTATCTTTTTCTCGTGGAAACAGTTCCTCAGTAAAGAGACTCAAAGATAAAGAAATTTAAATATATCGTTGTAGGTTGTACCCTATATTCCTCGCCAAAGAAATTTAATTACGAGGAAATTTACATTTATCGATATAGGTTATATAGTCTATAGCGAGGAAAATTACTTTTGCCGTTATAGGTTGTATCACTATAGCTAGGAAATATGTTTTTGTCGACGTAAGCAGTATACTCTATAACGAGGAAATATTCTTTTGATGATGTAAGCAGTATACTTATAATGAGGAAATTTTATTTCATCAATAATAATGTTATTATGAGAAAAACGCTCAAAATATAAATAATTATCATCAATTGTCACCATAGTATATCAAAACAATTAAAATAAATAAAGCAAGCAAGTTTCTATAATAAGTAATAATGCTAGTCTAAAGCAATAACAAATGCAACACGATCAAAAAATATTTCTCCAAATTTAAGTTCACTAAGAATACTAAGCTGATGGATGTTGCCTGGAAAAATTAGTCATAAACTCCTCAAACTTTTTGGCATGCTCCTCCAATCTTTGGATTACCTCATTTTGCGCATCGATCTTTTGTTGTTGAGTTCCTACAAGTTGTTGGGTCTCTTGAAGTTGTTCTTGCAACTATTTATTCTTTTCACACATTCACTCATTGAAGAACAAGAGAACCTTAATGATGGTGGTCTAGGGCCAAAACCACAACCCTTAATATAGCATGATTTGACTTTGACAACTTTTGTAAAAATTTTCTCATGTCATTGTTCGAGATCCATCAGGTTGAGTGGTATCTGCTCGCATCTTTATCATTTGATCCTATAAGTAAAAAAAATATATCTAGTTCAATCATATGCAACTTCTCAATTACAACCTAATGAGTATAATCCTCTTTAGAACAGTAATATCAGTTTCACCTATATTCTTAAATATTATAAAAGCATGCATCATTGGCACGTTACTTACCCATTTTTCCTTTGCTATCCTCAGCAGATGGGCTGCTGTTTCCACCTAAAACAGCAAGCAAATAAGCAACAAGAACCTTCATTCTGCTAAAAAAAGCAGCAATTATCAAAATTCTCGAGCTGTTTTCCCGTGAAAATGAGCCGATGTTGATCCGAAGGGATCTCAACACCATCGAGGTTAGCATGAAGATGTGTAGGAAGTTCGAGCGGAGGAGGATGAGAGGCAAAGGAGGATATCGAGAGATGGCTGAATGAAGAAGTAGGGATTTGGATTGGTTTTAGGGCTTTTACGGAGTGGTCAAATGAAAATTTAGGGGGGAAATGGTGGCGTTCGATCTCAAAACTAAAAATATAAAACTGTGTCATCTGTAGGGCTTGTAAATGACTGAATCTGAGTTAATATCTTGCTATTCGAGTTCGAATTCAACCCTAATCCACATGTTCAACTTCGTGTTCATATTCGGTTCGAAGACTTAATATTATTCGAATTTGATTCGAGAACTTATATTGGCATTCAGTAAGTAATCATGAATATTCGTTTAGCAAATAATTTCAGTCAAAATAAAAAATGAAAAATTTTAAGCTTTATCTTACATTTTGATGAAAGGATGGTAGATTGGGCTGGTCGAGGACACGCCGGAGGGGGATGGGAGCTTCAAGACTCGAGAGGAAGAGAGCATCGACAGAGAAGGAGACTGATGACGGCCGAAGAGAATGTCAAAGACGAGTGAGGGACGAGCGGAGGGGCGGATCTTGGAGAGAAGAGTCGGAGACAAGTGGCCGAGCGGCTGAGCAAAGGTGGAGGATCTCGAAGACGATTGTCAGAGTGGTCGAACGGCTGAGTGGATCTCAAAGATATGAGGAGAGAGCCTAACCCTAGAGTCAGGATCTAGAGTGAAGGGTGGAGGCTAAGAAAATGGAAAAGTCCTAGCCCTAGAATCCCCTCTTGAGTATTTATATAGGTTACATTTGTATATAAAAATTTATATATGTAGTGTTTGCAAAAAAGTTTAATTAATAAGAGTCAGATGTAATAAAATGTAAAAAGTTATCAAATAGTTAATAATCAATCGAATCGAATATACCTTTGATTAAATTCTATTCGTTTATAGATCGAATATCTAAAAATATTTATTTATTACTAAATGAACTATCGAATCGAACTTGATCGAATATCTGGCTGAATAATAACCGAACTGGTTATTAATTATTCGGTTCACTTCCACCCCTAGGACTCATCCATCGCTTTAGCTGATTACAGAATTGCCCAACACTCTATTTTAAAGTATTATCTTAGACTCTATTACGATGGTTGAAACCGTCACAAAACCATGTCCTTAGACGACTAAGAGGACAATTTTAAACCATCCCCAACAAACTGTCTTTATAGACCTATTTTGTGGTAGTGTGAATTATAAGAGAAATATACACTCTTACTAGTTTTAAACCGTCCCACACGAACTGTATTAATGCTAGTAAGATTATAATCATACCGTATCATTCTTCTCCTTTCGTCCCTAAATGATTCGTCGGTGTTGAACTATTATAATACTAGTAAGATTACACACACACACACACACACACACACACACACACACACACACACACACACACACACA
>BQKN01064481.1:667-17220 GCA_022839385.1 Asparagus kiusianus | reverse complement strand
ACACACACACACACACACACACACACACACACACACACACACACACATGATTGTAGGCGTATAAAATTGCCTATGGGTCCCTTAGCATAGCTCGACACAAGAAATCGACAAATCAACGGACGTTCGAGCAACGAAGCGGACTAACGAGGCTATGAAGCCAACAAACCGCACACAAGCAACGGAATACGTTCGCATGTGGAATCGATCCAACGGTTCGAAAAATCAACGAGTCGTCCAACAACAAAATAGGATTTGTACTCAAACACCGAGGTGGAAATACTGCCAAATAAAGACACGGGCTATCAAATCAAAGTCCGGGCGAATCAAACGAAGAACCAAAAGACGGAAAACACCGGAAAACGACGAAACACGACACACCCGGGGACTCGGCCTGAACTGAGCCAACCCGGGGTGGCTCGGCATGAGCCGAGCCACCTTGGGGTGGCTCGGCATGAGCCGAGCCACCCCAAGGTGGCCGGGTGTTCCCCCCTCCCTCTTGTGCACGCGGGCACAGTTCAGGTATCCTATAAATAGGGGTGGTTGTTCATTTGGGAGGACTTTTTTTCTGAACTTCTGAGGAGCCGAAACTCTGCCGGATTGTCACCTCAACTCGGATTTGTGAAGGCTTGAAGACTTGGACCCTCGGATTCAGTTCTTGGCGAGCACCCGCAACAAACAAGACAGGAGTTCGAAGAGGCTAATCCTCAGATCTACGTCGTTCTACTCCGGATCTAAGCTTGGTTCTTAGATCCCGAGATTCGAGCGGTCGTTTCCTTGGTGAAACGATCCCTCCCGGCTATTATCTCCTTGGTGGGATAATACCCGTTATACCGCGTAGATCTGTTTGGATCGAGATTACACGGTGGTCCACAGTAATCAACCCCAGCACAGGCAAACAACCCACAAAGCGAGTGACCGCAAAACAAGAG
The DNA here is from genome assembly GCA_022839385.1 of Asparagus kiusianus. Lineage (NCBI taxonomy): Eukaryota > Viridiplantae > Streptophyta > Magnoliopsida > Asparagales > Asparagaceae > Asparagus > Asparagus kiusianus. The sequence goes on along the minus strand of BQKN01064481.1, from coordinate 16,291 downwards.
CTCGCGATCTGTTCGTTAAATAAGGAAAGTTGTAATTTTTCTTTATTTGTTTTGAATTTCGTTGTAACCGGCTCTTATAAAAAGACCGGATCTTTGTAAACGCAAAAAGTTGTTAACATTGAGTGCAATGAGTTCGTCAATGAAGAAGAATCTGATTTTTCCCGTGAACAATCTGGCGACCACAGTGGGAGCCACCGATCTCGCTGCCGAGATCGGAGTGTCGCAGCCGCGGATCTCGATCCCGGTCGTGGAGGAGGTCGAGTATGAATTCGACCAACAGAAGTACGAGGAGTACGTGTCCTCGTCTGGATCTACCTCCTCCCCCAAGTCCAAGAAGTTCCAGAAGTTCTCTTCCAGGAGAAAAGTCCGTTGGTGCGATGAAGTTGAAGCCACCAACGACGACCTCACCCCAATCGACGCCGAAGCTGCGTTGAGTGAGGCCCTACCGACCTCAAAGAAGGTCAAATCCGCCATTGAAGGCGTGGTGACTCTCTCCAAGAGAGCCCGCCAGAGGCAGCGTCAATGCCTCGCGAAGCAATTCGCCAAAGCCATGGAGTCCGTTGACGGGGTCCGCTACCATGCGGATCTGAAGAACAAACGAGGCAAACAGCCTCAACAGCAAGTGAAGGGTGGTTCCTCCAAACCATCGACAATGGAGTGGGTCCGTGTCAAACGAAATCGCTCGACATTGGAGGAACGCATCTGCAAACGACACGCGTTATCGGCGCAAGCACGGGCCAAAGCTGAAGAAGCCCGTCGGAAGCTGCAGAAGGAGGTGGTCAAAAAGCCGCCACCAACTCGCAAGGTTTGGAGGCCAAAGTCTGAAGTAACGGTTCAGACCAAGGAGCGACAACCGCAGCCTCCGAAGATTCAACACCCGGCAAATCAATCCAAACAGCCGGTAATTTCTGCAACTGCTCAGGGAGATCCCGCAGGACCATCCCAGAAGAGAAAATCAGTTTTGGAGCGCCTCGGCCCACTTCCGAAGGAACGAGGTAAAGCTCCAGTACAAGAACGCTTGGGGCCAATGAAGAAGCCCCAACCAATGCAACATGATGGGGGTCACTGCAACCCTCAACGCTTGGAGAAAATCGTGGCATCCAAGCGCACAACCCTGCGCATTGAAGTGCAAGAGCCCGCTGAAGATTCACGCCCACAAAGGCGTGTTTCAAGGCGTGTGACTCTGGATGGTCCGAAGAAGACAATTATTCCTCAGAAGGAAACGTTGCCATTTGATGACGACAATGTTATACCTGAGAGATCGTGCCAACACACGATAGCTTGCTCCGACCTTCAAACGGACGAGCTGTACTATCGTGCCGGGGGTACGAGTAAAACCATAAAGAGGAGCCCTCGAAGGCTCGAAACACAATGTCCTTGTTCGAAGCTCATTCGGGTGGTACTCTCTGAGTGCAACTGCGTCAAGGCAATCCCTGAGAGAGTCTCTGTGTTTGAAAGACTCAGTAATGGAATGTCAAAACCAAGGCATAGGCGTTTCCAACGAAGAAGGAAGATGGTCGAAGATGGTGAGCATTCAAGGGTCACCGCAAATATGACCAGCACAGGAACATCGGCTCAGGATAACCCCGAGGCGGTTCCAGAAATATCCCGACGTGTAACTCGTCTACAATCCGGGGCTATCATTCGCGCGACGTATGGTAGAGCCCGAACAAGAGTACCTTCGGGAGATGAAGAATCAGATGCTGGCTCAGCAGTGGCGTCTGATAATACAGTGTCCAGTGAAGGACAACCCCGCGAGGCGTTTATGATAAACGCGGAGCAAGTGGCCAAGATGCTTGAAGATGCCATGGCCAAACAACAGGAGACCTTTAGGTTCGAAATGCAAATGGCTATGCAGAACATGAGAGAGATGCATGACCAACAGCTTCAAGCATTGAGGAACCAACAAGGCGAACCAAGTCGTCCCAACCAGAACAACCTGGAAGATGAGGACACAAATGAGGGTCACAATGCTAACAACCCTCCCATCAACCCAGGGGGTGGTAATGAAAATGCTAGCGAAGACACAGGTGAAAGCCTGAAAATTAAAAATCTCGAGAGCAAGATCAACACATTGATCTCTGCTCAAGAGACGAAAAGACGGGCATTCCTTGTCCATACCCAAGAGAGTGGGAATCAATCCCATATCCGGCGAAGTTCAGTCTAATTAACTTCACGCCATTTAATAGGATGGGTTCCCCTACTCAGCATTTGATCTATTTCAAATCGCACTTGGGAGTCATCTCTGGTAATGAACCTCTGATGGTGCGGTCATTCGTCGGCACTCTTCGCGGAGCTGCCTTCGATTGGTATCGTCGCCTCAAGCCAGGAAGCATAAACAGCTGGGACGACATGGAGACCAAGTTCCTCGCGAATTTCTTCGATGATGATACCGAGATCTCTATCGGATCGTTGCTCGATGAGAAGCAAAAAGACGGGGAGTTGGTCGACACCTTCGTCAAAAGGTTCCGGAACAAGGCGATGAATTGCCGGGACCCGATCACCGAGGAATTCATCCTCCAGACCTGCCACAACAACCTTTCGCTGGATGTGTTGGAAGCAATGGGCACCGCACCATCCAAGACCTGGAAGGATTTGAAGGTTCGAGGAGAACAAGCCGAGTGTTTCCTTAGGAGAAAGAAGGTGGAGAGAGGCCAACCGGCTACTAATCCTCCGAAGCAGAACTTCAACCAGAAGGGGAAAGGTAAAGCTCATGTTAATGCTGTTGATGCTAACCAGACATTTCAATTGTAACCTCAGCAACAGCAGCAGCAGCGGGCGCCACAACAATCGCAACCGCATTGGCAGCAACGGTCTCAGAAGCAAAAGTCTTCGGAGCCAAGGTTTCCCAAAGTATACTCCTTCAAGGATGATGAAGTTCCCGGCATCTTCAAATATTTGTTGGAAAATAACAAAATCCAGCTGCCAGCGATCGTGGATCATGAAGGAGCCACTAAGGTGACGGACCCGAAGTACTGCGCGTACCATAGAGCGGTCCACCACCCAACGAAGTCTTGCTATCACCTCAAGGACAAGATCCAAGCGTTGATCGATGTAGGAGTCATAACTCCGAAACCAGCTAAGAATGTGGGAGCAAACGCGGTGTCGATTAGTTTTGGATCAGTACCTACAGATTGGTTCGAGCCAAAACGCGTTACCAAAGTCGGGATGAAGACAGTGAATGACGACCCGCACGGACAACGTCAAAAGGGACTTGTGCCTCACACAGCCCCAAACGGTGAAATTCTCTGGGTGCACCCCGACCTGATTGAAGATGAACAATGGGCCGGATCGTCATCCACGAAGAAGTCCAAAGGGAAAGGCAAGTCTTGTTACGGAGTTTCTGCCATCCCAGGAGAAGATGACGAAAGAGTCCCCGCTTTCCCACTTTCCGACGAGGAACAGGAGGTCTTTGCGACTCGGAGTGGAAACGAATACCATTTCAAATATCCATCTCCGGGGAATCAAGTAGCTGAACAGGGGGTGACAAAACGGGGACCAGCCAAGACTCTCACAGAGCTGGGGGTGATTACAGTTCCCAAACCGGTTGAAGATGCTCGACGGCAGCCTGTTGACAAACAGAAAGAAGAGGGGCCCGAGGAGGTTCAAAATCCGAAGCAGTCTCGTTTCAGTCGTCCGATTGGAAAAGACAAACCGGAGAGTTCAAAAAATCCGCGTGCCTTCGACATCATGGCTCAGCTAGCCAATATTCCAGCGCGGATAACGCTGTACGAGTTGCTCCGATTGTCCAAGGAAACTAGAGAAGCCTTGCAAGAAGCCTTGGCCGATTCGGAGGCATTCCTCACCAGGATCAAACCAGCTCCCGAAGAACTGGAAATGTTAACCCAACAGTGTAATGTGGCGGCCAAGAATCTTCCCTGCATCACCTTCACCAAAGAGGACATGCAGACGAAGAATTCAAATCATGATCGGCCCTTGTACTTCGTTGGGTATATTGGCTCCAGCGAGGTCAACCGAATCCAAGTGGATCCGGGTTCCGCTGTAAGTATTATGCCACTTCGCCTAATGCACAGCCTTGGCATTCCAGTCAGCAAGTTGGCATCTACGGGCACAGTCATTTACGGATTCAACACCAGCGGGTCAAGACCTTTGGGGAAAATCCGGATAAAGTGCCAGATGGGTGATCTGAAAACGGAGGTCACGTGCTACGTGATTGATGCTGAGACATCCTATAACTTACTATTGGGTCGGCCTTGGATCCATAGTAATGTTATAGTTCCCTCCACCTTACATCAGTGTCTGAAATATGTCGACACTGATGGAAGGGTCAGGACGGTGGTCGCGGATAAGAAACCATTTAAAGGGTATGAGAATTACTTTACAGATTCTCTCCTTTATGGTAATGAATCCGATACGGAACCATCGATCCAGGGCACGGACAGCGGAGAAGAAGCTGATTCCGAGGCCGGATTCGATTACAATGGTGGTTTTGTTCTAAATGACATTGTACCCTTTGTAATCAATCTCGACGATGAACAGTCGTCAGATAGCGGTTGTAACTGGCAACTTGCCGATATTGAAATAAATCATGATTTAGAGTATTCCTTGTCTCTTGATGATGCGATAAAGGGATTGTACGATAATCCCAATTTATGTATGCCGCTCCGATCATCTTATGTAACGAAGAAACACCTCCAGCATTCCTTCGGAACAACTCAGATTATCCCTACCAAAATAGGGGGACAAAAAGCAGTGATATACGGTAAAGGAGAAAATCTTCCGGTGCCAGATCATTTCCTAAGAGAAGATGAAGATGACGACAAATCTGGTCTGCACTTATCTAAGTATAGTCCGGAAGCGCGTGTGCTCATGGAAAAACAAGGGTACGACTTCACACTCGGAGAGGGTTTATACTTCGATCGAGGTTCTTGTGTCCCAGTCAAAGCGGCGTATGTACCAAAGGGGAAACCAGATAATTACTACCATCACAAGAGAGGCCTAGGCTATGTCTCATCAGACGACGAATGTGGTTGGCAAATCATAGATCAAATCGCCCACAAAGCCAAAGATGGGTATTTCCCAGATTCTTCAGCTGAGGATTCAGACACAAGTTTGGGAGAAATGTTCAAGACCTTAATGTCGAACATGACTACAGCTGATCCATCTACGATGGAGGACGACGATCAAATGCAAACGTGGGAGGACCCATGGGTTCATCACTTAAACATACAGTATGGTGATAGGTTCGAGCAAAGAGAGCCACCCACCGAAGATGAAGTAGTCCAAATTAATATGGGCGATGAAGCCAATCCAAAGCCCATATTCATCAGTGGTAGTCTCCCCTCAGATGAGAAGGAAGAGTTAATTGCCTTGATCAGAGAGTACATTGATGTCTTTGCCTGGAACTATGAAGACATGCCAGGGCTTGACCCCAATGTGGCAATGCACCGCCTCAACATCAAGCCGGATGTCAAACCTGTCAAGCAACAGCAAAGACGGTTTTGTCCGCAGATCATGGAAGCCATCGAGGCTGAGGTTAAGAAGTTGATCGACTCAGGATTCATCCGAGAGGAACAACATCCAGACTGGTTAGCCAACATCGTTCCCGTCATGAAGAAAAATGGCAAGATCAGGATTTGCATCGACTTCAGGAATCTGAACGAAGCATGTCCAAAAGACGATTTTCCTCTCCCGATCACGGATGTCATTATTGACAATACATGTGGATTCGAAAGAATGTCCTTCATGGACGGCTTTTCGGGGTATAATCAAATCAAGATGCACCCAGACGACGAGAAATATACAGCATTCAGAACGCCCCTCGGTATCTTCTGCTATACGGTGATGCCTTTCGGTCTGAAGAATGCGGGTGCCACATACCAACGAGCGATGACTAAGATTTTCCAGAAGCACCTCAGGAAAACGGTTGAATGCTACATTGATGATTTGGTGGTAAAAAGCTGCAACAAAGAAGATCACATCAAAGACCTGAGAACGATGTTTGATCTCATGCGGAGTCATCAGTTGAAGATGAATCCCACAAAATCCTTCCTCGGAATGTCCAGCGGAAAATTCCTTGGATTCGTCGTCACCACTAAGGGTATACACATTGACCCAGACAAGGTAAAAGCGATAAATGAATTGCAACCCCCGAGGAATCTAAGAGAACTCAGAGGATTGCAAGGGCGTTTAGCTTACATCCGGAGGTTCATCTTAAATCTATCTGGGAAGTGCCAACCATTTTCTAAGCTAAACAAGAAGGGCGTGTCTTTTATTTGGGACGACGCCTGCCAAAAAGCATTCGAAGACATCAAGGCATATCTGATGAATCCCCCTATTCTTGTTGCACCAAAATCAGGTAAACCGTTCTTGATTTACATCAAGGCGATGAACCATTCGATAAGTGCTTTATTAGCACAAGACGATGATAATGGTCACGAACAGGCAGTCTATTATCTAAGTCGGACCTTGATAGGCGCCGAGTCTCGATACCCGATGATCGAGAAAGAATGTCTCGCATTGGTGTTTGCGGTACAGAAGATGCGACATTACTTAGTTGGCCAGACGATTTACGTCATCGCTAATATTAATCCGGTACGGGTATTCATGACTCAACCAGGTTCGATGAACTGGCGGTTGGAAAAGTGGGCCCTCCTCTTGTCCCAGTATGATTTGCACTTCAAACAGCAGAAGTCAGTCAAAGGACAAGCGATTTGTGATCTTTTGGCGGCAAGTCCGACAACAGACACAGTTGAGGTATATGATGATTTACCAGATGAAACCCACGAGGTTAATACCACATCACACCAACAAGTATGGCAGTTATACTTCGATGGTGCTTCGAGAGCAGTTAATAAGGCAGTAACCCCTGGATGTCCTAAAGTCACCTCCGGAGTTGGAGTGGTCTTAGTTTCCCCAGGGAAGCACGTGATGCCCCGAGCTTATTCACTGACGAATCCATGTTCCAATAACGTAGCCAAGTACAACGCGCTCATCATTGGACTCAGTTTCGCCAAAGAGCTGGGGGGTCGAGTATCTCGAAGCTTTTGGGGACTCTCAATTGATAGTCAACCAAGTTCGTGGAGAGTATGAAGTCAGGAACCCAGATCTGATTCCGTACCACCAGGAGGCCGTCAGAATGGCAGATTCTTTTGAAGAATTCTACATCGAATACATCCCACGTCTCCAGAATGCTTATGCGGATGCACTGGCAGCACTAGCAGTATCACTTGCGCAACCGCCCGAAACTGAACTGCTAGTCACAGTAAGATCACACCAACTCTGCGTACCCATATACGATATGGATATCGAAGAGGAGGAAAATAGAAACGTAAACGCCAAAGAGGTGAACTCAACCCAAATCGGGTCCGAGTCCCGAGATTGGCGTTTTCCCATCATCGATTACGTCCAATACGGTATTTTGCCGGAGGATGTAAAGGAAAAAGAATCTATTCGCCGAAGAGCACCACGGTTCTTTTACAATACCGAGACCCGTACGCTATATCGCAGGGGGTATGATGATTTGCTTCTCCGATGCCTTTCGAACGAAGAAGCAAAAGAAGTTCTTAAGGAAGCACATGAAGGAGAATGCAGTGCGCATCAGCCTGGTCCCAAGCTGTATGATCTAATCAGAAGAATGGGATATTTCTGGCCAACAATGGTTCGTGACGCGATCGAGTACGCCCGAGAATGTCACGCTTGCCAAGTGCATGCGAATTATATGCACCAACCTCCGGAGCGATTACACACATCAACCACGTCTTGGCCATTCGAGACATGGGGTATGGATATTGTCGGTCCTATCTTTCCTCCTTCAGTTAAAGGTGATCGATTTATCCTCGCAATCACCGACTACTTTTCAAAGTGGGCTGAAGCCATTCCGCTTAAAGAAGTGAAAACGAACAACGTCATCAACTTCATCAAGAATTATGTTATATACCGACACGGCGTGCCGAGGCGGATCATTCATGACAACGGTCCGCAATTCATAAGCAACGTCTTCATCAGGTTCTGTGACAAGTTCAAGATTCAAGATATTTCGTCAACGGCTTATTATCCCGCTGCGAACGGATTAGCTGAGGCTTTCAACAAGACGATCATCAAGATCCTGTCAAAGCTTGTGAAGACCAATAAGCGAGATTGGGACGATAAACTCGGCAAAGCGCTCTGGGCTTATCGCACCACAATACGCACTCCTACAAGAGCCACTCCATATTCTCTGGTGTACGGATGTGAAGCTGTGCTACCGTTGGAGATTCAAATTCCTTCCCTTCGGATCGCTCTCGCAACGGAGATGACGACCGAAGAGCAGCATCAAAAGCGTCTCGAGGAACTCGAAAGGCTGGACGAAAAGCGCTTGGAAGCTCAACAACACATCGAGTTCTACCAGGCTAGGATATCCAGGGCTTTTGACAAAAGGGTTCGCCAAAGAAGCTTTAAGGAAGGAGATCTGGTCCTCGCTGCTCGCCGACCAATAATCCTCACCTCTAAGAAGAAAGGTAAATTCGAACCTAAGTGGGAAGGACCATTTGTAATAGACACAGTCTATTCAAATGGCGCTTACCGCTTAATTTCTTTAGAGGGCATCAGGCAATTAATACCAATAAATGGGAAGTTTTTGAAAAAGTACTATCCCTAGTACGTTCAAGACAACCCATTTATCAGGAAATTCCTTGAAGAATATTACACTTAATATTCCAAAGGATAACCCGAGTTCACACCACCAAAATCCCTCACTGATCAATTTCAGTTGACAGTGAGTTCACCAAAAAGGTCCAATCTCAATTCGGAGTCCCCTTTCGATAAACGAAGGAACTCTCTTTCTTTTCTCTTTGGTTCAACCCTTTCATGGTTATAACCGAAGTTGAAATTTCATTTCGATGAATGAAAAACTCATCTAGATAACCGATCCTATAAAAGGTAAGTTTATCTAGATCTTCCGGATTCTCGGAGTGGAGATCCCACTTCTAGTTTCCTTCTTGCACCGGAAATAGAATATAAAATTCTTCCTTTCCAGAAACAAGGAATAGAATATAAAATTCTTCCTTCCTTGTTCAGGGACTAGAATATAAAATTCTTCCTTCCCACACCAACTCCTTTTCCAAAATCTATAAAATTAGGATTCATCCTAGGAAGTTTATCCCGAATCCTAAGCAGGGATAAGTCTGCGCCTAACACGCGCTGCCGGTTTAGTCTTTTTCCGATTGAAAAAGACACCAGAGTTCGATTCTGGGGTATTTTATCTTAAAACCTAAGCAAGGATAAGTCCACGCTTAACACGCGCGGCCGATTAGTTCTTAGCCGTTGGAAAGAACACTCGTCCACATATTCAACATTGTGGCAGGTTGTTATTAATAACACCGAAATCCATGCCTCACACGCATGGGGAATTTTATCCTGAATCCTAAGAAAGGATATGTCGACGCCTAACACGTGTCGCCGGTTGGGTCTTTATTCGTAGAAAAAGATACCAGAGTCTGACTCTGGGGTCCTTTGTCCCAAAGCCTAAATAGGGATAAGCCAACGTCTAATACACGTTGCTGGGTAGCCTATTCCCATAACAATGGTGAAGTCTACATATTCGAAGTTGTAGCACGAAGTCTAAGGGAGTTCATTCCTTTAGCGCAACGTCACATGCGAAACGGATTAAAACAATCCGCATGTAAGCCCGACTCAAACGGTAGTCGGTAAGAGCACATCAAATCCGTTGAAGGCTGAGGATTTGCCAAAAATCCTAAGTCAACGTCTCATACACGTTGCTGTTTAGTCTTTTCACAAGAGAAAGACAAAGCCTACGTATTCAATGTCGTAGCACTAAAAGAGTTAACTCTTTTAGCTTAACGTCACGTGTGGAACGGATTTAGACAATCTGCACGCTAGCCCGACTCAAACGGTAGTCGGTAAAGGCTAATCAAATCCGTTGAAGGCTGGGGGTTAGCCAAAAATCCTAAAGTCAACATCTAATACATGTTGCCGGGTAGCCTATTCCCGTAACAATGGCGAAGTCTATGTATTCGACATCATAGCACGAAGTCTCAGAGAATTCAATCTCTGAGCGCAACGTTACATGCGAGCGGATTTAAACAATTCGCATGCTAGCCCGACTCAAACGGTAGTCGGTAAAGGCTTATCAAATCCGTTGATGGCTGAGGGTTTGCCAAAAATCCTATGAGTATTGTGGTCAATCATTTCAAACGGAATGACGAATCATAATAAAGATAAAAAGGAAATTCACTAAAAGAGTCAAGAGTCAAAACACTCAGCAAACAAAATCACACATCAAGCCCGTGGCTAAAAATCTGCTGACTGAACTTAGACAGCTTATCATCATAAGCTTGGCTAAGCTCAGCTCTAATGGACTCTTCAGTGGCGGTCGAAGTCTTCGCAGCAGTCTCCTCTGTCTCGACCAGCTTCTGCTTCAAGGACTTCAACTCACTAGACAAAGCCGTGCAGGTCTGCTGATCCTGTCCTCTCGTCATCTGGAGAATACCCAAGGTCTCCTCTTTCTCACGGAGTTCTCTTTTGAGCTGGTCTATCTGGGTCTCACAAGAGGTGATGGAAGAGTCAAGCTCGGCAAGGGAAGATAACCTGGTGGCAAGGCTAGTCTCAACTCGGTCCACTCGGCCTCGCTGCACCTGAGTCTCAAAATCAGCGAGAATCTGAGTCTCTCGTACTGACTGTAAACGGGTCTCCAGCTCAGCAGCAATGAAGGAAGAGACACTGGTATTTCGAAGCTCACGAAACATTTGGAGCTCATGCTCTAAGCAGTCAAGATCGTCAACTATAGCCTTCGCCAAGTCTGGATATCCTGCTTCCTTTATCAAGTTGATTCTGGAATTAAGGAGAGGTTTAAACTGGTGAAGTGAAAGTCCGCCATGGAAGAGCTTGCCGATCATAGCATTCACAAAGGAGAAGAAGGACCGAACTTCTATGCAGATGACGACCTTGTCAGGATCGTCGTCAGATAACAACTCCTTCACTAAGACATGAAGACGAGAAGAATGCCCTACACAAAAAAGGGAGAAGTCCGTCAAAAGTCTTAATAAGAAAAAGGAATGACACTCTTCAATGAGTTGACTTATACCTTCTTCCCCTTGAGCCGCTGGGGGTAGTGGAGGTGTAACGGCTGTAGGTGCATCAACTGGTGTAGTTGGTCTCACAGCCGGCTCAATAGGGTCTTTCTCAACAAAAGCTCCTGCCAGATTCAAAACAGAGTTCGCAGAGGCGTTACATTATAGTTGCATTAGTCAAGATTGGCTAGTCCTATAATCAACTCAGAAAGAGGCACATACCTTCAAAGGAACCATCCTCCGGATTTTTAGCGAAGGTGGGCTCAGAAAACATATCCCCAGGTAACTGGTCATCGATCTGAGGAGAGCTATATATGTAGTGCATCATAGGAGTGTCCGCAAACAAGCTTCCCTCGTCAAAATCATCAATGGAGAAATCTGACATAAAAGAATATCAGTGCCAAAGAAGAATGAAGAGACTACAACTAATGGAAATGAGTTACCTCTCACGGGTGCATCAGCCTCTTCATTTCTAGGATTCGCCTCCTGCAAATTATCTGAAGAAGCAAGAAGTAGAGGACAGTTAGAGAATACATAAATTCATTCGTGTATTATCTAAAGAAATACAGTGTCAGTATTAGATGTACCTGGATTCACGGAATCGGGTCCTACATTGATCTCCTCTCTAATGTCAGCAACCCCTGTAGGCCTCTCTACATGAGGTAGTGGGTCAGACTCATCGGGAGATACGGGAATGGGATCGGGACTCATCTCATTCTCTCCACGCACTCCTATATAGAGATAGAAGAGCATGAGTCAATGTTCCGAATAACCAAGAGAATGGTTCACAGGATGGATATTACCTCCGTCACTGGCAGGATCATTGCCAGCCAGGTCCATATCAGAAGCTCGGGAAGCTGCACGCGGCTTACGGGCCAATCTCTTCCGCCTAGCAATGGGGATCGAAGGTTTCGCCTGGGGAGGAGGACGGAACTCTTCATCCTGATCAACTGTGGTCCCTAAAACATCGAACCATAGTCAGTTTCAATACTTCTGGAAGATAGAAGTAAAAGATGAATTGCAAACCTCGCTCGGAAAAGTCATCATAATCTTCGGGATCCCCGCCTGAAGCCTCGTCTGTGGAATGGAATGTCCTCTGGCCCTCTTCATTAATCCGGCGAGTCTTGTTCCGCGCCCTCTGTGCTCGAGCGTTCTCCCGAATCCTAAGGGAATCAATCTGAGAAGCCTCCTCAGCCTCTATCTCTGCAATCGGCTTCACGGGGACAGTCTTGTTAGCTGCTAGTAACCACTTGCAGCTCAAGAAAGTAAGGTTCAACTGCCGATCAATACTCGGGAGACTGAACTTAGCACCAGTACAGCCAGTCACGGTCCACAACCATGCACGGAGACCGTCTACCAAACCACTATGGGTCCGAAACTGCTGACGAGGATTCCCGATGTAGAGCTGATCATAGCCAAACTGGCGAGCGAATCGGTAGGGTAGATATAGATCTATGAAGCACTGATCCCTCACCCGAAAAGTCAGATAACCAGGCCTAATGTTTACCAGCCAATTGAAGCAGCCAATGTCTAAGTGAGTCCGATACTCTCTCGGCCTCTCATCATCTATCAAGCACTCACCGTACCGGCCGGAGAACTGCGGAAAACAAGTGGAGAATGCCCAACACTTGTGGACCTGCAGCTGCTGTCTGACATCAGAAAATCCTCGGCCCTCCCACCTGCCATTCTCAAGCAACTGTAGCAGGGGAACAGAGTGGTCTGTGGCGTTCGGCACCGACATCATATCCGAGCGGTGGAGGACGAACCAGGCCATCAGATAAGCGTACGAAAGCTCCACCTTAAGAGTGGGAATCTGACCTGGTAAATCGGTCTCCTTCCGTGTGAAGGCACCCGAAAGCTGTCGAAGTCCTCGGTGAATGTCAGCTACCATCACCGGAAGAAGTGAAAGCTCTTTCTTATAAGCAAGCTGAACGGCTGGGTAGAGCACCTCTAAAGGCAAGGCGTCACCAGACTGATATGGAACCACACACTTCTTCAACCAAATAGCGAGATAACCGGCAAGAAGAGTCATCGGTCGAATCGGTGTGGTCGCATGCCATAAGAAAGATCTGAATCTGGTCTTCGCAGGGAAGCCACCCTCAGGACTGCTAGTGGTGTAGGAGTGAGCATCAGTCTTCTTCAACAAACTGTTCACCTCTGAGGGAGTAAGTGGGGCCAACTCACAAATAGCCTCGCCAGAACTGTTCTCCAGGTTCTTGAACAAATAGTTCGCAAACTGCTTCAGACTCACGGAGGCCTTGGTCCTTTTTGCTAAAGTCTCAGACTGTGCCAAAGCAATATGATAATGACAAGCGAGATCCCATAGAGTCTCATAACGATCAGGCATGCTATCCTTCAACTGGCCCAATTCATGATTAGAGGGAAAGTACTCCTGGTATAGCATCTGTCCCATGGGCAAGCCAGAAATCCTGTGCATCTCGTGAAGAGCCAAGCCCAACTCCCCCTGCCGGGTCAAAAAAGTGTTCGAGTCTGGATTATATAACTCGAACAAAGCACAGAAATGTCTCAAACTGACAGGCGAGCCATACATGGTGGCACGGACGGCTGTATACAAACCGCAAGCGTGCAACTCCTCACTCCATCGGCTCAAAACATACGTCGTCATGCGACTCCACCAAGACTTGTCCAAAGAATGGACCCAACCATAAATCCTGTGACGAGTAGCAGGCATCTCCCGTCCTAGGGCAGCGAGGCGATTCTTCAAGGTCGAAGCAGTGGCGAGAAACTCGTTACGTGGTGGTGCATCTAGTCCCAACACTCCGGGATGCAATCCAGTGATATGACTCCTGCTCGAGCCAGGAGCTGCCTGATGTGTGACGTAGCCGCAATGGACGCTCTCATGATCCTCCGTCAAGCGCCACGACATCTCCCGTGTCACAGCCTGACGCCTGAGCTCAGTCAATGAGCGATGCCGAGGAATCTCCGGCAAGTATATGAAGCCACTGCCGGTCTTATGGAGCCACTGCTCAGCATCAATGAATACGGCTTCTGGGTCATCGACAGAATCACCAAATAGGAAATCGCTCTTCCGAAGAGGCTGAGTAGAGCTGGCGTCCTTCACAAAAGGCGCGTCTGTGATCAGCTGGCGAATAGCTCGATGACCACCTTCCCTCACCACCTGGGCAACCTCAGTCGACGTGCTCGAAGCAAACTGAGGAGTGGCTGGAATAGGGGAAGGATCGTCGGAGGTCGAGTAATACTCGCCACGACGCCCATATACTGCGTGGGATGAGAATGATCCAGAAGGGTACCCCACTGCAAAATAGACAATTAAACACTGGTTAATCTCGATTATAAAAGGAAATTGAACTCATCTTACAAATAGCTAAGATAGAGTCATTGCCTTATAAAGGGTGAGACGATTTGGTCACATTGTGCAATCACAAAACAGGGTATGTTGACAACATATCCCTGCCTTATAAAGCGCAATGTAGCGTCAAATCGCCCCCTTTATTTTTGAGATGTTGTTTTGACCAAGCAAAACATATCTTTGAAGCGTCGATCCTCACCAAGGAGAATCAAGGCTCTTCCCGATTGCCTCGCCAAGGAGAACAACGTGGGGTAAAATGGACCAATTTGCAAATTTTCAAGAAAAGAGGGGTTAATTTGCAAAATTTCCAAATATGCCAAAAGCGTCGATCCTCACTAAGGAGAATCAAGGCTCTTCCCGATTGCCTCACCAAGGAGAACAACGTGGGGGTAAAAAGGGACCAATTTGTAAATTTACAAGAAAATAGGGACTAATTTGTAAATTTCCAAATACTACCAAAAATAGCTCACCAGCATAGGAGGGAGGCGCGCCATCAGCCAACATAGCAGGGGAACGACCTCTCGAAGAACGCGACATGACAAGCTGCAAAATAAATTAAAAGAGGTCAGATCTAGAAAAAAGATCACTTTTTTATCAGATCTACCCCCCTGAAAGATTAACTCGAGGCGCCATATCATAGTTTTAACCCCCACATACGATCCCACAAGTACATAAATTAAATTAAGCATGAAAAAGATCAAAATTGTGGAGGATTTACCTGAAGAAAGGCTCAAGATCCAATAAAGATGAGGTCTTTTAGGAAACTTTCACCACGCGCTCGAGGGGCCTGAGAGAGATTTTAAAGAATAGATTTTTGAGGGATTTTTCAGTCCAAGATCCAAAGGAACCCTAGATCTAGGACAAATATCAAGATTTGAAGACGAAAGAGTGCTCGAGGGAAGAGAAAAGGCAAAAAGAGGACAAGGGGGGGCCGGCCCTAGAAAAAGAGAAGGAAAAGAAGAAAAAGAAGAAAAAAGGGACCCTTTTATAGGTTGGGCCAAGTTGAACCGGACCAGACCAAGTTGAACCGAACCAGACCAGTCCAAATTAGTTCAAAAGAGGCCGAATCAAGCGTCAAAACGACTTCAAATCAACTGAGGGTCCCATCCTTGGTTTATTCCTGTCTCTCCCACACATTCAGAATGAACGGAAGAAATCTTTTGAGCCAAATTACTGCCTTTTTGGCTCATTTTCAAGCTGGTTCAGCTTATTTTGAGCACGGAAATACTCCAATAAGGTATACGAGTATAAACTATTCCCTAT
>BQKN01064480.1:187990-205488 GCA_022839385.1 Asparagus kiusianus | reverse complement strand
GGACCCAAAATATGGGACGAATAGAGGGGACAAGTGATGTGCCCCCCTCCTATTGGATAATGAGTTGGTCATCATTAATGATGGCCAACTCATTATCTAATAGGAGGGGGACACCTCACTTGTCTCTCCTATTGGTCCCATATTTTGGGTCCCTGTAGCAAAGCTCTTTCCACATATACTGCCTGATTAGTATAAGATAACTGAATGTCTAGGGAGCAAGGAAGATCCAAAACGAAAAGAAAAAAAGATAAATACCGAGAGTCCTTCGGGGTGATGATAGTTTTTTGGTCGAATTAGATTTTAAGCTACTTTGTTTATAATAGATATTTGAGAATATCCCAAATAAGCTGTCTTTCAAGTCTCAAAAAGTTAGCATTTATCAACTTTTGAAAACTAGCCTTTTCGCTCACATGAACATGCTTGATCAAACAAAATGACTATTTAAAAAATTTAATAATTTTTTAAGCTAAAAGGCGCCAAAAGCCATAAAAGGTTCTCAAAATGAATCTCAAAATGAACCCTCAATCACGGGGAAGGCAATGTTTTACATCGCTGGAAGACCCTAAAGATTTTGGGCTAAAGTAATGACGGGCCTATTCCTATAGCTCAGCCCACCCATAAAGCCTACTCACAATTGAAGAGATGCCAAAAGACGATAGATTAAATAAAAACTGGGACACAAAAAAAAAAGAAACACTTAAACTTTAGGTCAGCTTTTAAGTGTATGCTATTTTTAAATTTGTTGTTATTTCTTTTCTTGTATAAGAATTTCGCAAAAAATGTTAGCGCCACTAACTCTCTTTTTTATTCATTATAAACTACGATTCAAACATTGGGGAAGAGTTTGGGCTGTATTGTTTTTCAGCTTTGCTATTAACGAAGGATTTCACTTTTGGGCCTGAAACGTTGAATTTAAAACAGCTACAAAACTATACTAATTGTAAAATGGACCACATCTATATAATTCTCTATCTCTATACTAATATAGAGAGAACAAATCAGGGGAAGGAACAAATTGGGTGAGTGGTGGATAAACTATCATTTCCAATTGTTTTAAAAAGGATAAGATTGTTACGAGTAAAGATTTTTTTTCCCCTCTTTTTTATTTTATTTCTTTCTAGAACATTCTATGTAATTTTTACAATGAATGATTTGTTTATCTTTTATATTTTTTATTTTTAGAGCATTCTATGCTATTCAAATATCATGAAAAAAGATGAAGCATACATAATTAAATATTTTTTAATATTTTATGTTACTAAAGATACAAATACATATCTATAAATAAAAAATGATCTAAACATATATCTATGCTACAAGTTATTTATACTAATACACAATATAATTAGGACAAGATAATCAGAGGAGGATTTCAAGTTCAAACAATGAAGGTAAAATCTCTTAGAAAGCCAAGTGTCTCTCGCTATCTCCTCCTACTACTAGTTTCGCATATTTAATCAATACTAAAGGAAAAAAATAATATGTATTCCTACTTTTGTTATTTTTAGAATATTTTAATCAATATTTTTTTATAAACTTATAGATAAAGTCTATAATTTTTTTTAACAAACAAAAGTCTATATAATTATATAAAGTTTAATTAATTAAATCAAGGTACAAATAATAAATAATGAATCAACCTACAAAAAACAACGAATCGATTAGAACTAAAATTTGAGAAGGATTGTGTAATGTCTTGAGCTTGCAGACCCGTTGGCGTGGTGCAAGTCATGGGACCCACTGAGTGTAACGATTTGTTTAGCTCAATCCTCTGCTAAAATCAACTAGTATATATTAAACTTAAGTGTTGAGCTTACCTATTTAAGCAACTTAGATTTTCATTCATTTTCAGATGTGTGACTAAATGGGGGTCTCACAATCACTCACCTTAATAAGAAACGTCCTCATACTCATTTCCCGATGTGGGACTAAATGGATGTCTTACAGATTGTGACCACAAAATATGACTCAAATGGTAAATGATTCGATGTTAATTATAAATAGTCACGAATTTAGATCTCCACGCTATTCATCTCAGAAAAAATATTTCTAATGCTTATGTTAAATAAGACTTACTCTGTTCATTGAATTAATTTCCATGAACAAACATATTAAAATTTAAGCAATAATTTCTTCAAACTACACAAAAAAGAATGTCATTATCAATATTGAACTAATTTCGATAAATTGGTTTTTTTGCACATGCCACGTGCTTGTGATCTAGTCTATCTATATAATGATTAAAGTGAGGACAATCCAAAATATGGATGAATGGTGGACATGCCCTCTTTTCTACTTTGGTTAAAAGGGTAAAAAGTTAATTTAATAAAAGATATTTTTTCTATTTATTGTTTCTAGAATATTCTATCCATATTTTACCATAAACATTGATAAAGTCTATGCAATGGAACATTTATTTTTTCTCTTTATTGTTTCTAGAACATTTTCTTTAATATTTTCCCATAAACATAGCTAGATTCTATATAATTTTTTATAAATAAAAGTCTATATAATTATATAAAGTTTAATTAAAAACAAGGTACAAATAAAAAAATGAATTAGAACTGACATTTAAGAAGGATTGTGGTTATAAAATATAACTTAGATGGTAAATGATTCGATGTGGATTATAGATAGTCATGAATTTAGATCTCCAAACTACTCATCTCAAAAATAAATAAAAAATATATCAATTGCATATGTTAATTTAAACTTTACTCATTTAATTTATATCCACAAATGAATAGAATTTCCTTTGAGCTACATGCAAAAGAATTGTCATTAGCAATATTGAATTAATTTCGATAAATCCTTTTAGCAAGTGCAAAATGCATGTGCCTCTCATCTAGTCTATATAATGGAAAGAGTGAGGGCAGACCAAAAATGGATGAGTGATGAGCATTTCTATTGCATTTGAAAGTGCATAATCGTAATTTTATAGAAGTACTTTTTCCTCACTTTTCTTTTTCTCTTTCTCTTTTCTAGAACTTTCTAAAATGTTGACATGAGCTTATTATTGAAACTTACTAATAACATATCTATTACATTACATATTATAAGAGATATAACTATGAAATGATAAAGTTCCTTTTTAAAAATGCACATAAATAAATATAAAAATAATGTTATAGCCGTTTTAGTGATGGAAAATAATCTCTAATCAATGGCAGACAAGTGTCTCATATTATGCATAATAAAGTCAGCATCTCAAGATAATCAGAGGCCTAACTCGGTCGACTCGACACATCGACATCTTGCGAGGACGACTCGAAAGGCGTCACGTGTCGACGACCCTGAAGGCGTCACATATTGACGACCCGAAAACTGACTGCTTAATCACTCCATTCGACCGACTCATCGGCCGACACCCTGCGAGGACGACTCAAAAGGCGGTACTTCTCGACTATCCGACGAGTAGAAAGGTTACGAAACATCTCGAGTCTCGAGCCCCCTCCTGTGCACTAGTGACCAATCAATTCGCAATAAATGCCATTAAATACATTATGAGCGTCATCATTCCATCGGATCATGTCGGCACTGCACAGCCCCATCACTTCGCAAACACCAAAGTGACATCTTCTCCACTTGTCGGCCGACGCCAATAAAGTTTAGGCTGATGTGGCCGCCATCCCATACTCGATTGAAGTGACCATTCTGCCCTCTTCCACTGCTATAAAAAGAGAGATTATTTTCAATAACATGGTAAGATCTTCACTACTACTCTCTGAGATTAAGAACTACTGCAGTTTATTTTTACTTCTCTACTCAAGCAACATACTAACTTGATCGTCGGAGGAACAATTGGGGAACCTAATCCCGCCCTCTTAAGATTTGTTATTTGTGCAGGGAAAAACAACTCACTCAAGAACCAGGCATTCGGAGAGTTAGAGGACCTCCTTCAACTTAATCAATCCCTTATTTTATTGTATGATTTCATACATCAACAAATAACAATTAGAATTTCAATATATTCGAATGAAAATATTATTGAAAGTGTTTATCTAGATACTTGGGCTACAAGTAATTAACATAATAACTTGAATGAAATATGAAAAATATACTCTTCAAACGAACATTATCTAAGAAAATCACGTCATCGCTCAAATTGAAATATTTACTAGAGTCAATTCCAAAATAAAATAAGTAAAAATATAGCTTATTAAATGAACAAACACCATAAAAAACGTACAATTGAAATTTTCATTATATTAATACTTAGTATTGTTATTCCAAATGCATATCAGTAAAAGAGTAAAGAGCAAACGCATCTGTCGCTTTGATTAGTTTGGTCAAGAGAAAGCGAACGAGGTTAACTAACATATGTCATATTTAGATCATTTGTGAATTCAAAATTTTCTATCTATAATGATTAATGGCGGAGGTTTCAAAGTTTTCATTTTGCAAAGATTCTGTTGGCTAGAAGGACAGCTGTCAACCATATTGATATTTTGAAATATATCTATTATGTATAGGCTTCTTCTTTGTCATCGAGCCATCCGAACTTTTAGTCCAGTAAAATATTGAGTGGTCATCAAAAGATGAAGCATCAGCAGTTGCCATTCTGACTTCAATCGAATTTTCTCCCGTAAGACTTGGGACTTTGTAGGCCTTAAAACTCGAAAAGTCGATCCCTGGTTTTCTCCGGGATCCATGGATATAATTGATGGCCCCCGCGCGAGGACCGTCCTCATTGACTCAGGGCCCGCAGTTGCCATGCAATTGCGCTCTCTCTCTCTCTCTCTCTGACTCTAATTCATTTTAGTGGGCATACAGGGTGAATACTAACTGGACTATGAGTTGCATGCTCCTTTCAAACTATTAAGAGCAAGTGCAGCAAGCTCCCAGTTGGGAGTCCTAGTCAGCAAGCTCTCAAGAGCTCTCAAGCATTTTAGAATAAAAAATTTAACAAATTAAGTCTTGGGAGGCACTCCTTCTTTTATGGAGCTCTAGCAAGCTCCTAGTTAGGAGCTCCAACAATATCAAAAAAACCCCTCTTCTATTTTAATATTTTATCTCAACTATTTTTTTTATTATTTTATCTTTTATTTTAAGCTTTGTATCAGCTCTCTCCATCGTCACCGTACTCCTGGATCAAGCAACAAAATTTAAAGCCACAAACCCAAACTGGGCAACAGAAGGGATCAAAAAATAATAAGGGAAAAGCATCGGTTTTGATTACTGGGTCACGAGGAGGGCTCGAAGAGAGGCCGAAGCAAGAGGCGCCGAAAGCCCTAGACCACGGGCGGCGCCAGGGCCGGCCCAAGAGGGGGGGTAGGGGGGGCGACCGCACAGGGCCCCATTTCAAAGGGGGCCCCAAATTTTTAAAAATGCCCATAGTATATTTCTTAATTCTTTCCAATAAGTCTTTTGTTTATTTAAAAAAGGGCCTAATAATCTAATACTAGCCCACTAAATTAAATAATAATTTATGTCCATTGCCTAAGCCTAACTGCCTAACACCCATGACCCATCTGATTTTTATTTTACCGGAAATATACACCAATTAGTACTACAATTATGATTAGTTGCTCATTTGTCTCCTAAAGTTTAGGAAATTCAATTTGAACTCATTAATTCCCAATTAACTATTCCCAATTAACTATTCCCTGTTAACTAGGAAACTCATTAATTCCCAATTAACTCATTAGTTGCTCATTTGTCTCCTAAAGATTAGTTGCTCATTTTTTTACCGTTTATTTTTTTTACCGTTTAGTAGTAGTACTAGGAGTATCTAACTACTATAAATAGTAAAGTAAGTAGTATTTTTATAGTATAATTTATTAATCTTCTTCTACAATTCATCTTCATTCTTCATCTACAATTCATGTTTTGATTCTATTGAAGAGATAATATTATTGAGGATTTGGCATTGCGATAATATCAGAAGATTTGGCATTTAACTACATTTTTATTTCAAGAAATCAGGTGATATTTTTCCTTTTCTTTTGTTAAGTTAAGTTATTTTATTTGTATTTTATTTGTTATTTATTTTATTTATCTATTGATATTTATTTAGTTTCTTATTTTTGTTGTTTACTTGTTTTATAAAATGATTCCTAGAAAACAATTGTCTGGTTATGAAAAAAGAAAAAAGAGAAAACGATTAGATTCTTTGGTCGAATCACAAAAAGGAGCTATTAATAAAATTTTCTCCAAAAGTTCAAGTTCTCATGAAAATAATGAACAATTAGATGAAAATACACCTACTAGCCATGAAAATTTACCTACTGATAATGAAAATTTACCTATTGATGATGAAAATGTATCCATTGATGTTGAAAATGTATCTATCGATAATGAAAATAATGATAGTAAATATGTGCCTGATATTGATATCTATGACCCTAGAACATGGGAAAATATTGATAATGATTCAAGAGATATTTTAGTTGAGAAGGGGCTTGAAAGAGAAACAAATCTTAACTTTCCTTTAGACAAAGAGGGTAGACATTTTTCATATACACATTTCAATAGAAAATTGAGTAATGGAGAGAGTAGAGATCGAAAATGGTTAATTTACTCTAAACATATTGATAAGGTATTTTGCTTTTGTTGTAAATTGTTCAAATCTAATAACTATAAAGCTTTGTTAGCAAATGATGGATTACAAGATTGGAGACATATAGGTGAACGACTAAAAGAGCATGAAAATAGCATCGAACACATAACTAACATGAACTCTTGGAATGAACTAAGATTAAGGTTGGGAAAAGGTCAAACCATAGATAATGACTTGCAAAAGGAAATTATGAAGGAAAAAGAACGATGGCGTCAAGTTTTGATTAGAATAATAGCTGTTGTAAAATGTCTTGCTAAAAATAATTTGGCTTTTCGAGGAAGCAACGAAAAGATTTATCAAAATAGTAATGGTAATTTTTTGGGAATTATTGAGATGCTAGCAGAATTTGATATAGTCATGCAAGATCATGTTAGGCGTATTCAAAATCATGAAATTCATCATCATTATCTTAGTCACAAAATACAAAATGAATTGATTTCTAGCTTAGGTCAAAGTGTTAGAAGTTCTATCATAAAGACTATTAAAGAAGCAAAATATTTTTCTGTAATTCTTGATTGTACTCCGGATATTAGCCATCAAGAACAAATGGTCTTAGTAATCCGTTGTGTAGATATGTCGAGCCAAATTGGTAGAATAGAGGAGTATTTCATAGAATTTTTAAAGGTAGATGACACCTCTGGATTAGGACTTTTTAATGAATTGTTAAATATATTGAAATTACTTGATCTTAATGTGGATGATATTAGGGGACAAGGGTATGACAATGGTTCTAATATGAAAGGTAAACACCAAGGTGTTCAAAAACGATTGTTGGAAGTAAATCCAAGAGCATTATATATGCCATGTGCTTGTCATAGTCTCAATCTTACTCTTAGTGATATGGCATATTCTTGTGTTAAAGCTGTTTTATTTTTTGGAGTTGTGCAACATATTTATTCATTATTTTCAAGCTCTACTAAACGATGGAAAATATTAGTTGACAATGTTCCATCATTTACTGTTAAATCTTTATCAAATACTCATTGGGAGAGTATAATTAAAAGTGTAAAAGCAATTAGATTTCAAGCCCCTCAAATAAGATTGGCTTTGTTAGAATTATATAACACTTGTGAAGATGCAAAAACAAAGAGTGAAGCTAAAGGTTTGGTTACTGCTATTGAAAATTTTAAATTTTTACTTGGTATGATTATTTGGTATGACATTTTATTTGCTATTAACAAGGTGAGTAAACTATTACAACATAAAACTATGAGCATTAACAATACTATCAAGCAAGTAAAAGATATGATGTTGTATTTTGAAAATTATAGATATGATGGATTTCAAAAGAGTTTAGATATTGCTAGAAGTATTGCACTTGAGATGGATGTTGAGCCTATATTTCAAATAAAACGTCGCATATTTAGAAAAAGGCAATATGATGAAAATGATCATGATGAAGAAATACAATTTTTGGAAGAGTCTTTTAGAACTAATTATTTTTTAGTTGTGGTGGATATGGCAATCTCTTCATTGAAAGAGAGATTTGAACAATTAATTACAAACATTTGAAAGTATTTTTGGATTTTTATATGACTCGGATAATTTGAAGTCATTGAACGATAATGAATTGAGAGATTGTTGCATTCATCTTCAAAACATTTTATCTTTCAATGATTCATCAGATATTGATCTAAATGATATGTTCTCTGAATTAAGAGTGCTGCAAAAGACTTTACCAGATGTGTCAAAGACAGCAGCCCAAATTCTTGAATTTGTTAAATCTGCTGATTGTTATCCTAATGTTTTGATTGCATATCGAATTTTATTAACTTTACCTGTGACTGTAGCATCAGCGGAAAGGAGTTTTTCAAAATTGAAGCTGATAAAAACATATTTGCGCTCAACATTATTACAAGAAAGATTGAATGACCTTGCAATTCTATGCATCGAGAAGGATATGTTGGAAAAGATAGATATAGATTCTATTATTGATGATTTTGCATCAAAAAATGCACGAAAACATCGTTTTTTGTAATTTTTGTATTTTTATGTATTATTTCTTTTGTAAAATAAATATAATTCAATAAATTTATAGTTCAACATTTATATAGAAGAGGGCCTCATTTTATCATTTCGCACAGGGCCTCAAAAAAGCTTGGGCCGGCCCTGGGCGGCGCGGCCCACTCGTCGCCGGCGACGGATCCTTGCTGGTCCCTGAGCCCATCGATCGACCACAATCCGATCGGACCAAATCGAGATGCGTAGAAGTTTGTTGCGGTTTCATTTCATCGGGAAATGGAATAAACAAGAACAAGAAGAAGAAGAAGTTGGGGGGAGCTTTGTGCAAAATTTTCCCAGTTGGGAGCTCCCAAGAGCCACGTCAGCCTAAGGAGGGGGCTTGGGAGCGGTTAGGAGGCTGCTGGAGGGGGCGAAGCCGGAGACCACTGCCACGTAGGCGCTGAGAGAGGGCTTGGGAGCTTGCTGCCCTTGCTCTAAGAAACAAAAGTACTTCTACTTTTAGTAGTGTGTAAGTAGTTTCGATCAATCGCCAAATTGTCTATCTATATCGGCTAGTAGAGAGATTGCTCTCCCTTTTTCTCCTCCTTACTTCTCTATTTGGATGTTCGGGTTTACAAGGGAATTGGGAGATAAGTGTGCAAATTAGTTTTTTTTTCTAATTCTTTATAAAAGAAATTAATTAAGATGGAAGTAGGGGGATAAAATAATTGACTGGGTACTATTTTTTGCAGCGAAATTGATAAAAATGAAAATCTCGAGGATGATTTACCACTTGAGAGGGAATGCTAATCTTATAAGAACAGTTTGCATTTAAACAAATTCTTTAAATATATATACAATAGGCAAAGACATCTCCTGAAAAGCACTCCTATTTTATGTCATATGGATCTGATCAGCTATCCATATGCACATTAATACAAAAGAAATCATACTTGTAATTTGATAATTTCAATTAAAAGTACACATTTTATCAGAAACCATTCGCATGCGAGCAAACTGTTCAACCTCCGCATAGTGGAATAAATAGATGGGTCAGAACGGTCCGCTTTCTAACCCAGGTTCGCACCTGGAGGATTCCCGTAAAATTTGAAAGATTATAGTCTCTTTAATTAATATTATTTTATCGTATCTCTCTCTGCCGTACAATGCGCATGGAACAATGCGCATGGACCCCACCAAGGAGGGTGACAGCTAGGGTGTGAATCTAGGAGGCAGCAGCAAGCACATGTGCGTGCGGAGCGGAGGCAGCGACACGAGCTACATCATGTCGTCAATCAATTTACAAGATTTTAGGAAAAGTCCGTAGGCCCATTGGACCCATTCGGCCCTGCCATCACCACAACTTGACGTCCCTCTCTCTATATTTCGTTTTGTTTTCTCTCGTCCATATCATGATTTGAGTCAGGGTTACTGTTCCATTTTTATGGGTTAAAAAATCCTATTGACTTTCCTCATGTGATTCTCATGATATTTTTTATGTTACTTTATGATAAGAATAATTTTGAGCTGGTGGAAGTACTATATATCATACTCCTTTTAAAAGTTTGAGTTTGAAAAAGTCTTTCCCTTGACAATATTACCCTTAATTCTTTTGGATAGTACATTTTAATCCTAATCTATCCTCAAAATAAATATCCAAATTATCCTTAAAAATATATTAAATATTTAACTTAATTAAATCTCACATGAACAACAAATCTACCCTCAACTTCAAATATCATATTATTATTGTATACTAATTACATTGAGGAAAATATAACGTAGAAGTTTGTTTTTATCTTACATTTAGTTAGGAGTTGGTTTTAAATTCTTGGAGTCTCATTTACACGAGAATGAAACCTACTAAACTGGAACTGCTTTTGTTCAAGGGATAGAATTTATTAATGAACTTAGTATTATAATTGTTTGAGGGATGATATTTCAATTCATTAAATTTCAAATCTCTTAAAGTATTCTAATAGCGAGTCCAAATTTTTTTCTTCATATCTTTCCACACCCATAAAATATATATCAATGCTCTATTCTACAAAGAGATAAATTAAAGATTAACGCACTATTCTACAAAGGGAAAACTTGAAGAGAGAGTAAAAGGAGAAACAATGAGCGGTATTTTTAGTGGTAATTAATCTATTATTCTCTTCTTTATTCTCCCTTATTCTTATGCATGTTACTTTATTATATAGTAATATTTAATAATTAATTCAAAACCGTGTCAACTTTTAGATGAAAAATAGGACTTCCAAGTGGAGGGTTGAGGGGTTTTCATCCCTTCTGGAGCATGAATTAGATCATCATAATTCTTGCCTCTTTCAATATAAAGGCTAACATTGGTGAGTCCTTGAGATATTATTTTTAATTTTGCCATTTTCATACAGTCAAGATAAATCTATATCTATATTACTGATCAAGATAAAATTATATCTATTATAATTATATCAATGTTTATTGATTCAAGCACTATTATTCTATTTGTGGACAATACATGAAATTGATATTTATTTGAATTAATATTTTTTATTCAACTTGGATTAATAAATGAACCATTTTTTTATGGTGAAAGTTGAAATTTGGATGGATGAGGATTGACTTCTAATATGATACAGCGAAAGAGGGGTTTGCATTCATCCTCAATTATGTATAGTTTAACGCAACATATAGGCATCAACTTCTTCTTTTATGAACTTGACTATGTGACAGTTGCATGTACCTTTAGGAAGAGTGCTTTCAAGTATCATCTTGTGAAGGGATTAAAAAAATTCAGGAGTAACTCCTAGACTACTTGCAGACTTGCACATTATCTTTCATGACGATTCTTCCCAATTGAAGGAGTCAAGAATTCTGAACATCACTCATATACACAAGCGAAATACCAAAATTTTATCTTCTCGATTTTTTTATTTAATGTTCATATTGTTTACCTTTATATGTATTTCTTCATTTCTCTAACTGCCAATGCTACAATAATTTTTATTATTTTTTAAGGAAGTTACAATGTCAGAGTTTGCTCATGTTCAACTTTGTGACAACCTCTTCCAACTTATACATTGCTTTCCCAAATTATTAAATATTGTTATAATAACTTTAGAGATAAATTTAAAGCGACATTTTATGGGAGATGATAGAAATTTCAACAAATTACCACAATATTAGTTTGGAAACACTTTATAACAGTTAAGACACCTAAATTAACTTCAATAATTTATGGGACTAAGGGGCCATTTTTGTGTGGTTTGTGGAATTTGCAATTGCCCTCATCCCGGCAAGTTCTTCTCAATCGAACACGCCAACAATATTTTAGCTATAGAGACATTTCAACTATGTTAATGTATACTTGGTAATTAAAAATTATTTCACAACCCAGTTATAGTAAATAATAAAATAAATAAAATAAACAATCAAGATATTTGACCAGATGCAATGCACATGCATCACATCTAGTTTCAATAAAAATACAAGAGTTATCAGTATTTAACTATTTGGTAGTTTGCAACTTTCATTTACATCTCTAAATCTAATATTTGGGCTCCATCACTCAATAAGTATTATGCTTGGGCCCCTTCGGGTGAGCATGCTTTTATTTATTTATTTTTTAACTAAGTAGATGGATAAAGTTGAGAGAATAAAACAAATTGGGAGGCAAATTCACAATTATCATGATTTGGAGAAAATTTTAAAATACCTACAACTTGAGGGGATACATTGAAGAAAGCCAAAATTAAAATATGGGTAAATTTTATTAAACATAAGTTTAGGTGTTTAAACTAAGTCCCTAATATCTATGAAACTTTAACTAACCCACAATAACTTTTGCCAGAAATAAAATTATTCTTGTCAGTTCATGTGTAATCAAATAACAAACAAGCTTCCCAACCCCAAATAATTTTTGGCAGAAACGCCAATAAGCTTTACTTTTTGTCAATTAACTTCAATAATTTTTGGCAAAAAAACCCCAATAACAAATGTTTATAAATTTTAGATTTTTTCCAAAGGGTTGTTCATAAATTTGGATTTTTATAAAGGTTACGTAATCTTTGGATTTTGAAGTGGTTTATTTGTATTTTGGATTTTCTGCAGGTTGTTTGTAATTTTTAATTTTTGGGTTTTCTTATAGTTGTTAAATATAAAGGGTCAATTTGTAATTTACATATTTTTAAAGGGTTATTTGTAATTTATTTCTAAGGGTGCTATATTTTTCATTTTCTATTTTAATGGTTTTTTGTAATAATCATATTTTTAGGTATTTGTTTGAATTTTTGATTCTTTAGGAGATTGTTTGTAATTTTTAAATTTTGAAGGGGATTGTTCGTAGTTTCTGAATTTTATAATGGATTATTTGTGATTTACGAATTTTTTGAGTGGTAATTTATAGATTTAGAATTTTTAGGGGATTTTTTGTACTTTTTAGATTTTTCAATTTTTTTGTAATTTTAGATTTTTAGGGCCTAAATGTAATTTAAGGGTTTGTTCGAAATATCCTAATTTAGGGGTTTTCTATAGTTTTTAGGAATTTAAAGGGGGTTGTTTGTAACTTTTATATTTCATGTGTGTTGTTTGTATTTTTAGATTTTTTAAAAAGTTATTTGTAATTGTTATATTTTTAGGGTTGTTTGTAATTTTATGGGTTGACTTGGGAATAAGAATGATTTGAGGGGTATATACTTGACTTGAGAGTTACTTTGTGTCAATGTAAAATTATAGGGTAACAGCATTATGGAGGTTAAATGGAAGAAATTAAAATGTTTGGGGGATATTTTAAAATTTTCAAGCTTACTTTAAGTTTAGTGAGAGTTGTAAATACTTTTGGGGTTTAACGCTAATGTCTAAAGTTATGGGAGGTTTCTTGAAATTTTACCAATTAAAAAACTTAAGGATGGCCTCATGACATTTTTTAAAGATTTTTCTTATTATGAATAGTTATAATTTGGTTAAAATTAATAAAGGCTTGATTATTATGAATAAAGTTTTCTAATTATGGATATGAATAATTTTAATTTGATGAGTATTCTTAGAAAAAGAGAATCAGTTGTGCATATGTTTTCTTTTTAATATGATAGAGAAACACATGGCAACTTTTTTATTGGGAGTTTGACACATGTCACTTTTTTTGTAAGCATGACGATTTTTGGTACATTTGGGGATAGTTCATCAATTTCTCTTTACTATATAAAAGAGGGTAATAAAGTTTTTTACATATATACCCCTAAAATCTTTCATATTTGCAATGTTATGCATTAAATCTTGATAATTGCAAAACAATGTCCCCCGAATTCTCACACATTCATTTTTTTCTACCCCTTCTGATTACCAGTTTTAGTTTTTAAATAGGAAATCTTTGCAAACATATTAAAAATTATTGGGCATTTTGGCATTGTCTCATTTAAAATGCAACATTCTTAAGTTGAAGCTGTAGAAAGATCTAATATATATGCTAATTTTGAGGGGCAAATTTTCAAATATCAAGATTTGATAATATGCAAATATTGATGATTTAAGGGGGATATATGCAAAAACCCTTTAATAATAAATAGGTGGGATGCATCTGCATTGTATGTTGTCTAATATCTTGATTGTTTATTCTTGATTGTTTATATCAAATTTATTTCCCTACCATAACGCAGCTGCTAAATAGTTTATGTTATGAGCTTCAGCTATGTAAAGTCTTTTTGTAGAAACAAAAAAAAGGAGGAAAAAAATCAGTATGTTCACATATATTTTTTAATTGCAATTACAAAGATTAGTGAATGTAGTCTGTTCTAAAAGAGTTTGTGCATAGGCTTTCTAATTCAATGCACTACCCTTTTATCTAATATAAACTAGAAGAATATATGTCATATTTAGACTGCAGTCCTCTTTTCAACAAGATTGCAGGTCAGTTTCAAGCTTGGCTCAAAATGAAAAATCTGTCATATGCTGGTAGGTTACAGATTATTAAAAGTGTTATCCTGCGCATCCAAAATTTCTGGACTTCTTGCTACATTCTTCCAGTAAAGGTCTTGCGCAGAATTGATGAGCTCTGTAGGAATTTTTTATGGGGAAACTCTGATCTGAAATTTACCACCTCTTGTGAGCTGGGAAAAAGTTTGTACTGGTAAGAAGAATGGAGGCCTTGGTATTTTTTTCTGCCTCTTTGTGGAATACTACTGCTGCATTGAGAACTATTTGGTATATTCATACAAATAAGGAATCCTTGTGGATAAAATGGATTCATGGAAACTACATCAAAAACAGTGACATTTGGTCTGTAAATGTGAAGTCTGGAGATTCATGGGTATGGAAACAAGTGCTTAAAGTCAGAAACAAGGCTATGATTACTTGGGGGGGAGTTGATAATTTGAAGAAGATTATCAGCTTCTGCTACAATAACTCAAAAGTTCATCTCTCTGACCTTTATTCTGTCCTATCCCCAGCTACAGCAGAAGTTAGTTGGTTTATGACAGTCTGGGAGAAATTTAGCCATCCAAAGCACTCTTTTATTACATGGCTAGCAGTTCAAGGAAAGCTCTTAACGCAGGACAGATTAATCAATAGGGGGATCATTCAAGTAAATAATTGTTATTTGTGTGAAGGTGCTAATATGGAGAGCCACAGCCACCTGTTTTTTGATTGCAGGTTCTCTAATAGGATCTGGAATGCCATCATGGACTGGTTGAATTTTAAATGGAGAGCATCTGAATGGAGTGTCTTACTGGATTGGTATAATTCCAGGCTGAAGGGAAAGGGTATCACTCAAAGAATCAAAAGAATGGCTCTCTCCACTGCTGTATACTCTATTTGGAGGGAAAGGAATGACAGAATTTTCAAAGGACAGTCCAAGAGCAGTGATCTGTTGATTAAAAGCATTAAAGTGGATATCTTAACTATCCTTCTTAATTCCCAAATCCCAGCTGAAGGAAAAGTTTGGCTCTCCTCACTATAGCAGCTAAACGAAGAGTTGGATTTTCTGTATGCTGCAGCAAGAAATTTGATCAGCCTGCAATTCATGCAGTATTTCAAATTTGAGGTGATGAGATTCTATATCAGGTGCTGAAGCTTGAAACCCCTCCCTGGTACGCAGGTTTTCTGATTGGAGATATGTGCACATTACTAGTGTGCAGGTTTTGAAACTGTCTCTTTGTTTTTTGTTTAAGCTGGATCTTGTGCTTCAGCTATAGTCTTGTTTTAGTTATCTCAGTTACATTTTCTTGAGATTCTTGATGTACATAAACTTTGCATTTTGGTGATGAATAAAATTTTTCATTTACCAAAAAAACTAGAAGAATATATTAGTAAAATTCTGATAGAGCAGCGAAACAAATTACCCACAAGAAACCTTTAGCCTCAAATGAACTGCAATATCTTAGGTTAAACTAGAGTGTAGACATAAGTTATGCAATAGTTACATAACCTAATAAATTCGCAAGCACACATGGAGAATAACAAACAAGTCATATCAGGGACATGAGTGTGAGATTATCTCAACCTGTCAAACCGTGTGAGGTTTGATAACATATAAAATTTATTACTAATAAAGAAGAGCTTTATTCTCTGGAGCTTTATTCCGTGGACTGTTTTCATTTATGATATATATATATATATATATATATATATATATATATATATAGGGAGAGGTTCAAATGCAAACCTCACTATCCTAAAAACTAAAAACCAATCCTCTCCATTGGATCTAGATTCATCCAATGGCTGAGATTAAATCTGCATAAGGGTAATAAGGTAAAATAAACATCCTACTAAAGAGAGATAATTAATGCTTCTCCATTTCCCAAAAGCTTGAACCAGCCCACTAAAAACCAATCCTCTCACGTTCTCCTCTCTCTCTCTCCTCCATTTCCCAAAAGCTTGAACCAGCCCTCTCTCTTCCTCTCTCTCACCATCAAACAACCCAGATCCGAGCTCCTCCACCCCCTGCCACCTCGCCGTCATCCACCTCCGACGATAGAAAGAGGGGATCCATGGCCAAGAGTTCCTTCAAGCTCGAGCACCCCCTCGGTTCGTCACCTTTTTCTTTAATTTCAATTTGATTTTGGTTTCTTTTTAGGGTAATTGTTGAAGATGCGATCTTGGTTCTAGGATTTGTTTTAGCTTGGGGTTTCTCTTATACTCGATCTTGGTTGTTTGTTTTGTTGGATTATCTTTCAAAATTTGCAATCTTTTTAGGGTTTCTATTAAAATATTTTAGAAATTACAATCCTGTTAGGTTTTTTGTTATTAAAATCTTTATCCGATATTGTAGGAGCAATACTACTTATATCGAGATTCACTGCAGTGAATCTGGATTCACTCAAGTGAATCTCGATTCACTGCATTGAATCTCGATTCACTTCACTGCTGTGAATCGAGATTCACTGCAGTGAATCCTGATTCACTGCAGTGAATCCAGATTCACTACAGTGAAAGCTTGGATGGTTTTTAGTGAATCCATAAGTTTCTTATTCTTTTTGTTTTTTATTTTTGCAGATTTGCTATTGTTTGATAACGAGTTTCAGTTCACTGAATCTGGATTCAATTTAGTGAATCTGGATTCACTCGCGGCTTCGGTTCGTCAGAGCGGCTTTGATTCGTCAGAGGGAGCTCAGGGGTAGTGGAGTTGGAGGAGCTCGGTGAGGAGTTAGTGGTGTTTGTGGTGGTGAGAGAGAGGAAGAGAGAGGGGACTGGTTCAAGCTTTTGGGAAATGGAGGAGAGAGAGAGAGAGGAGAACGTTTTTTGTCTATAATGTAAGAGAGAGTATTAAAGGACGTGTATTAAATTTGTATCATTGTTCCAATGTAATCAGTCACCATTAATGCAATGAATTATTCCAATTTTACCCTTTTCACATTAATACAGTGTATTAAACTTGTCTATATTTACAATTCTGCCATCGAAATCTAGGCCATTGGATTAGATAGATTGGAGGGTTAGGATAGGTTTTTAGTTCTCTAGGTTTTTATTAGCACATAGGAAATGGGATAGAAAGGAAGGGTCCTTATAAGCCTTCTTT
>BQKN01064480.1:169551-187590 GCA_022839385.1 Asparagus kiusianus | reverse complement strand
ATATATATATATATATATATATATATATATATATATATATATATATATATATGTGTGTGTGTGTGTGTGTGTGTGTGTGTGTGTGTGTGTGTGTACAAAAGGGCTGAAGTAAGGGGCGGTTTTTTGGTGCGTGATAGCGGGCAAATTTTCTCCTGCTATACTGCGCCCCCGCTGAGTTTTCGATGGTGAGGAAGAAGAAGAATAGTAGGAAGAGGATCCTAAGCATTGGATTGAGAGCTTCTAATAAATTTGCTCACTTCTGATGAATATTTTGATACAAGATCTGAGGAAGATGATGAAGATTGTTCTCTAATGGGATCTACTGGTCCAAAGGGAGGTAAGAAATCGAAAACTATGGTGGAGTTACCGAATCCTGCAAATTCTTGGATTTATCCAATTCAAATTTAAGCTAGAACTTCTCCTTTGAATGGAATTCAAGCTCGAAATCTCTGTAAGTCTCCTTTATCTTGTAATGAAGGGATGAAATCAGCTAGGGTTTCTTGGGCTGATGAATCGGCATCGCAGAGTATACCTCCACTCTTTCATTCGTCTTCAAGATCTTTACCTATTTCTGATACTGATCTTTTAAATTCAAATTTTGATGCTGATAAAGTTAATGTTTCATTGAATTTGAAAGAGGGAATAAATACTTCAGATGAGTCTATAGGATTAGAGTTTCCCCTTTAGAAACTTCAAAAGAAGGTGAAATCAAACCAGCCAAAAGCTGGATCGGCTTGTTTATTGATAACAGGAAACCTGGAAGCGGTATGGTGTTGGATTATGTGCCTTCTGAGGCAACTGATTCAGTTATTTTTAATGAAGATGAAAGGAATGATGGAGCTTCTATGTGGAAATTCTCATTAATTGGACAGATCCTGGGGATAAATTTCAGGTTTAAGGCAATGGAGAGCTATGTGAACAAAGTCTGGGTTCATGTTCCTGAAGTTTGTCTTCTAAAAGCTAGCCTATTCTTATTCAAATTCAAGGGAGAAGATGAAATGAATGAAATTATAAGTAAGGCTCCATGGTTTTTTGGGTCTAGATCTCCATGGTTTTTTGGGTGTAGATCTCCATGGTTTTTTGGGTCTAGATCTCTTTCTTTGAAACCTTGGTCTATTGGTGAAGACATTAACAAATCTAATGATTGCATTTATCCATTGTGGATTCCATTACCAGCTTTGAAACTAAATTTATGGAATTCTAAATATATTAGCAAAATTACAAGTATCATTGGTAGGCTTGTCGCAACTGATAAGTTGACTGCTAATAAACAAAGGTTGGCATATGCTAGAGTATTGGTGGAGGTTAAAATGCCTTCTTCTCTTCCTGATCATATCATATTGCAAGGGCCTGATGGGAAAAGTTATGATCAAATGGTTCATTATGAATATAAGCCAAGATGGTGTGATTTGTCCAAAGTTGTAGGACATGACACTAATTTCTTCAGGAAGATGCATAGAGTCTAAAAATGGATCCCCAAACAAAAAACAGTGCCCGGAAATACTACTATCCATGATGCACCAAATCTAGTTATCCATGAAGTGGAAATTTTTGATCAAAATCTAGCTGGAGGGAGCAACAAGGGAATATCAGTTAAACTAAAGAAGCATGTGCATGTCCAACACACTAAATATAAGGAATATCAGGAGAATGAGTTTGCCTCACCTCAAAAAGATACAGATTCTGGGGTTAGAGGGCAGCAACCTATACTAGTGAATTCACAAACAAATGGTCAACAAAATTCAGGTTTCAAGTCTATATTAGCTAAGGGAGGTCCAACGCATGTTGCTGGAGGATTAAAGAACACAGAGCCTGTGCATGATGTGCATGTTCTTATAGACAATAAAAATTATCTTTACAGATAAGACTGAAGTCCGCCTGCGTATTCGAGTCGCCCGCACGACTTAAAAATCGGGCTCACCTGTGCGTTTGACTCGTCAGGACAAACTAGGGCCACACAATCGTCAAATTCGCCTACACTTGGGCAATCCGCCAGGTGATTAGAAACTCGCCTGCATACCCAGACAATTCGCCCGCGATTAACGAGCTCACCGGGCTAGCCGGAATACTTGGCAGCTGCAATAGTACGTACGAGGATGTGCCTTCCCACTTCCCATGACGTGAAGGGAAGGAGTACAGTACTCCAAGCCCATCAAATAGCTGCTCACGGTACTAGTGGCTAGTCAAATTTTTCCTGTCGTTGGATACCGCCTATATACTTAACTTGCCTGCACGAGTTAAGTTCGATCAAGCTGCCTAGGTTCGCCTGAACGACCAAGCAAATCACCAAGCAATCGACAAACTTGTCAGACTCACTCGAGTACTAGGTAGCCATAGCATCACGTGCAGTGATGGGCCTTCTCACTTCCCATGACGTAAATGGAAGGAGCGTAGGTACTCCAAGACCATCAAGTGTTCGTCCACAGTACAAGTGATTGATTTAAACCCATTGTGTCGCTAGACTTGCCCGTAGGCTCGGCTCGCCTGCACGAGTTGAGTTCGCGAGACTTGCCTGCATACCTGACTCGCCTGCACGAGTCAAGCCAGCGATTGGAAAGCTTGCCAAACTTACCAGGACATCTGGCAGCCGCAATGTCACGTACAGAGATGGGCCTTCCCGCTCCCGCGATGTGAAGGAGAGAGGGTACAGTGCTTCGATCCCCTCAAACGGCCGCTCACAGTACAAGTGAGAAGTATAGTATCTCCCAAACAGTACATGGTCATATCCCATGATTCAAGGAGTGACCACGTCGTCTCTCTTCTATTTAAGAACCTCTCCTGGCTACAGAAAAGGGGTTTGGTTGGCTCATAGTTAATTAATTAATTCAATCGGTTAGCTGAACTACAGCTCTCAACTCTCGACAGAGTTGACGACAAGCTCTTTGCATGATCTTTGCACTGTAGCATCCTCTCCTAGCTTCGGGCCTCAATCTCCATCAAACTCAGAAACTCTAACTCGACTAGCACGAGCTTCTACTGCGTACTGATGCTCACCAGTGACCTCGATCGAATCGTCCAAGGGAAGCAGACTCGGTGCGAGAACTGAGCGAGGCATTCTATCGCTACCAAAGTCCCCACGTTAAACAAGAAGGGCATTTCCTCCACTTCTGTTATAATTTTGATTCATTAGTTTGTAATAAGCTATTCTTATCAATACAAACAAAATCCTAATTTCGGGAGATCAAAATTTACACCTACAGAAGATGACGACCACAGTGGGAGAATCTGTTTCCTCAACAGAAATGATGGTGGCTCAATTCGATGAAGTTCCTGTCAGGACAACTGTGGAGTCCCTAGAAATTAAGTTCGACCAGGCCAAGTACGAAGAGTACTTGTCCTCCTCCTCCTCTGGTGGCGATGCGTCCCGCAAACATCACCGAGTCCTACATAGAGGCCGACCTCAAATAGTCAAAGTCCTCGTGCTCGAGGACCCCGTCCGATTCATGGCAGGGGGTCAAACTTCCCCAAAATCGATCATGGCCAAGCCGAAGGCCGGGAACAATGGGTGAAATATCGCCAAATGGGTCACCAAACGACCCTCACGAACCTCCGCCTAAGAGGAAACGGAGGTTCACTTTGACACAGACCAAGCCGACATGATCCGCCCAGACGCTCCTCTCTCAAGAAGAACACGGCAGCGGTGACGACAGTTCCTCGCCCGACAGAAGGCTCAAACCTTCGCCTCATATGACGGCCTGAACTATTATTCGGGTCTGAATGACGTGAGACGGAGACTCTGCCCTTCCAAGGCTAAAGAGATCACCAAACCAGGTGAACTCTCACGCTCAGGCGGGATCCACCCTGACCGCAACATCTCCCATTCTGACGAATCCAACGCTCCAGGCGGGCTCGCCAAAACAGGCGGATTTCGATTCTCAGGTCACATCCCTGAAGCGAACAGACCGCCCAACTCAGGCGAGTCTGCTCAAGTAGACGGACCACCAACATCAAGCGAGCCACATCAAGTCCGCTCGACAGACATACGTCACGACCAAAATAAGCCTTCACAATAAAGGCAAAGCAGTAGGCGAGACATCCTAAGTTCGCCCACCTGAGCGAGCGGTCGAAGTTTGCCAACAGGAGCAAACTCACCCTAGCACGGCGACTCGCCTGTCAAGGAGAATCCGCCCAACTCCAACACTTAATCCCTCCCAGGGTGCGCAAGGGGTTCATCTAAACCCCGATCGTGCAGTCACCTAGCTGAACCTTCTGGCCCTAGGGGTTGTCACCAACCACCCGCGGAAGATCTCTGAGGATACCTAACCCACAAACGCACCATGCAAGAGGTGAGTCTGCAATATCAATGTGAGAGACTCCGAACCGATTTGAAAAAATCAGTTTTATGAGTAGGTCAGTTCGGGTCGGTTTGAAAACTTTTCAACCTGAACCGACCCGAACCGACCGAATATAGTGCAATACTACCTATTCTGATCTCAAACCCTACCCGACCCGTCTCCAAAGAGTCAAAGACTCAAACCCTAAACTCATTTTTTGAATCATTATGGGTTAAAAACAATATCATTATATTAATGTTTAATACTTCATAATCTCCTACTTTGTTGATATCTTTTTTTTCTTTAACACAGTTTGTTGTTTGATAAGAAGTTTGATGAAGTTAGAACCGAACGAACCGAACCGCACCGAACCGACTTGCAACAGTTCGGTTTGGTTTTGAATTATAGGCGGTTTGGTTCGGTTGTTCAAATTTTGGTAAAAACCGAACCGAACCGACCGTTGTACACCCCTACCAGTGTGTGGGAGCGACAAGGCCCTCGGTATTCGAAAGGCTCACTCAACGGCTCTCCAAGCCGAGATCTTCGAGTCGGAGGTGGCACCGTCGGAAGAGACTCGCCGCCTATGATTTAGAGCTCCCGTCCGCTACAATCAACATGACGGACAAGGGTAAGACCGTGCTTCCTGGTTCTCCAGATTCGGACTCCTTCCTGAGGCCTAATCATCCGCTTGTTCAACGTGAACAAGGTGGTATATTCCAACGCATCCGTAGTCACACGGGGGTGAGCATTGGGTTTGATTACTCAACCTTAGCACCTCCCTCCAGCGATGAAGACGAGGTTTGCTCAGCGGCAGCCACGTCCCAAACCTCGCACTCGAGTCGGGACACACTGGCAAGGGTACACATGGCTGACACCACGAATGATCAGACGGTTGCCAAGAAGTTCGAAGAGCAACAAGCAACCATCGATTCTTTAAAGGAGATGTTAGAACAACTTCTAAACAAGAAGAAGAAGAAGAAGAAGAAGAAGAAGAAGAAGAAGAAGAAGAGAGCCCCGCACACCTTGCAACGGCCGAAGGGGAGTAAAGAGTGGGGGCCTCCTCCCCACCCAATGACTAAGATGGAAGATAATGTCGGTCTACATTCCAATTACTCCTCCAAGGCATCGCTAGGAACGTCGCCCACTGGGGGTAGCGCCCGTGACAGGAGGTTCGATGAGTTTTAAAGCCAGCTCAACGCTTTGAAACTCTAGCAGAACATGAACAAGCTGGGGGTAGTCCGACCCTATCCTGTCAAGTAAGATACAGTCCCATACCCAGCGAAGTTCAAGCCGATTAGCTTGGTACAGTTGGATAGCAAGGGCTCATCCTCACAGCACATCTACTACTTTATGGCCATAGCACATCTACTACTTTATGGCACAGACCGGGTTCCTCACGGGGAACAACACTATTCTCACCCGGTTGTTCATAGGCACCCTCAAGGGGGTAGCATTTGAATGGTTCCGCAAGTTGGAACCTGGCTCTATCACATCGTGGGCCAACACGGAAAGGCTCTTCTTAGCTCACTTCTTCGATGACGACACCGAGGTATCGATGGCCACCCTCCTCGCCGAAAAACAGCAGATGTCGGAGTCGGTCAACGACTATGTAAAGAGGTTCAGGAACCGATCGGTTCACTGTCAAGACCAAGTTTCAGAATCCACACTAATCGAAATGTGCTGCAACAACCTCTCGATCCATATTATGTCCAAGGTCGATGCGGTGGAAACCCGGACCTGGAAGGAACTTCTTCGCCAGGGCGAGCAGGTGGAAAATATGATCAAGAGGCTGAAGGCTGAAGAACCTCACCCCAAGGGAGCCACAAAGCCGACCGCTAAAGAATCCTCCTCGAACAAGAGGAAAAGAGATCATGGCCGTCGATTCTGCTCCGGCACCCAAAACGGCTCAAAGGCCGAAGCCCAGGCAGTTCGAGCAACGTCCTCCAAGGCAATACGACTTCAGGGAGGACCAAGTGGTGACAACATTCGACACTCTCTTCAAGAGCAATCGAATCAAACTACCGGAAGTCACAAAGCCTGAGGAGGCGAACAACACTAGTGACCCGAGTTACTGTGCGTACTACAAGTTCCTTGGTCATCACACTTCTAAGTGTTACATCATCAAGGACAAGCTCCAGGCCCTCTATGATGTAGGGGTCCTAAAAAAGAAGAAGGTACAAAAGTAGGTGATCACGAATATGATCACCCTGAGTTTTGGGATAAATCTCCCGGAGGTTCAGGCTCCGGCAAGGGTAATTCCTATCCCCAAAGCAGTCCTAAAAATCACTAACGATGACCCTCACAATCAACGAGGGAAATGTTTAGTACCCCAAACCTTATCATCAGGTCAGGTGATGTGGGTCCATCCGGACCTCCTTAGCGATGAGCAGTGGGCTTCAAAGTCCTCGAGGAAGACCAAAGGTAGACCTTACAATGTCACCTCCGCTATTCCGGATGGAGACCAGACTGCAGTATCTGCCTTCATCGACTCTGATGAGGAAACTACCACCCTCGCTACTAGAGTAGGAAAGGAATTCGCCAAAGAGTACTCCACAAGGGCGGAGAACCCGGCAGGACCTCCCACGAGGCCAGCTGTCGCAGCCCCTCCGAATCCCGATAGGCCTAACTCGAGCAATCAGCCTTTCTGATTCAACGTACTCGCGCAGCTGAAGAACATCCCTGTGCGAATTACCATGTATAACCTCCTATGATTATCCAGACCTACCCGGGAAGCCCTACAAGAGGCATATGTCGATTCGGAAGTCTTCGTCACCCACTTCTTGAGGGAAGAAGATGCAGAAAGAAAATGTGCAATGTGCTGCCAGACCACCGAAAGGCAGGTCCCTTGCATCACATTCACTCCTGAGGACATGCTCATTAAAAGCACCTCTTATGATCGACCATTGTACTTCATAGGGTATGTCAGTTCCTAAAAAATGGATCGAATTCAAGTCGACCCAGGGTCCGCACTAAGCATCGTACCCCTGAAGCTGATCAAACACCTGAGAATACCCTGAAGCGTCTATCCATGACTACCACGACTATCTTTGGCTTCAATGCCACTGGAACTCGGCCACTTGGTAAGACCCGTCTGAAGTGTCAAATAGGTGACATGAAGACAGATGTGACCTGTTATGTCATCGACGCCGAGCCATCCTACAACGTGCTCTTAGGACGTCCATGGATCCATAACAACCGGATAGTCTTGTCCACATTACACCAATGCTTAAAGTATGTGGATGATCACGAGCGGGTGAAAACAGTAGTAACCGATAAACAACCCTTCAAGGGCATCGAGAACTACTTCACAGATTCTTTGCTATACCAAGATCCCGATGAGCCATCGATCGAGGAGCTCGAGAGCGGCAACAAGGCGGATAGCGAGCCCGAGTACAGCGACGGCCTTGTCCTGAACGATTTCGAATCAATTGTAATTGGCTATGAAAGCTACAATGTAACCGACACTGTTCAGGCAGAGGAGATTATCTTGAATGAGAAGTCCAACTTTGCTTACTTATCGTCTCACCTGACATTTGATGGTGACAAGCCTAGTGATTCAGTTGCGAGGTTATACATTGACCCTTCCTTGCACTTCCCAGTCTACTCATCATATGTCGCTAAGGGATGAACCATTGAGTCTTCACGGGTTGTATTTGTGGTACCGACTTAAGATAAATATCAAGAAGATATCATCTTTAGAAGAATCGATCACCTCTCACGCACATTGTGGGGTGAGTCTGAAGAGGAGGAATCCACACCCTAATTTTCACAATACAATCAAATAGCAAAATGCATGATGAAGGACATGGATTACGATTTCGCTCGTCAAGAAGGCCTAAACTACGACCGAGGGTGGAAGACAGTCATCCGACCCGCCTACGTGCCTAAAGGCAAGCCCTAGAATTACTTCGCTAAGACTCAGAGAGGTTTGGACTACATTTCTTCCTCATCAGAGTTGTTCTGCAATTTCGGTGGGGACTCCGACGATACCTGCTTAGAGGATCGATCATCAACATCCTCAGCGTGGGACTTAGACGTTAGCATGGGAGACTTGTTCAACAACCTCATGGTCAACATGGTTGTGACCGATCTTACCGAAATGGCAGAGGACGGATAGGTCCCACTTTATGACAAGACTTGGGACTGCCACGTTAATGCCCAGTGGAGTAATCACTTCGAGCAACGTGAGCCGCCCACCGAGGATGAAATCCTCCAAGTAAACATGGGCGATGAGACCAATCCTAAGCCCATATTTATCAGCGGTAGTCTACCTCCCTAAGAGAAGGAAGACCTCATAGCTCTCATACGGGAATATATTAATGTCTTCGCGTGGAATTATAAGGACATGCCCGGCCTTGATCCACAGATCACCATGCATCGCCTTAATATCGGCGAGGACGCCAAGCCTGTCAAACAGCAGCAAAGGTGGTTTCGTTCGCAAATCATGGAGGCAATCGAGGCCGAAGTGAAGAAGCTGATTGAATCCGGCTTCATCAGAGAGGAACAACACCCCGACTGGGTAGCTAACATTGTTTTAGTCCTGAAGAAGAATGATAAGATACGCATCTGCATTGACTTCAAAAACCTCAATGCTGCTTGCCCAAAGGACAAATTCTCTGTCCCCATCACGGACATCATCATCGATAATACGTGCAGATTTGAGAGGATATCCTTTATGGATGGGTTTTTAGGGTATAATCAAATCAAGATGCACTCCGATGACAAAAAACACACTTCATTTAGGACTCCAATGGGGGTATACTACTACACGATCATGCCTTTCGGACTTAAAAATGCCGGTGCAACCTATCAACGCACCATGAGCATGATTTTTAAGACCATCTACGAAAGACAGTCGAATGCTATGTGGACGACTTGGTCGCGAAGAGTTATAGTAAAGATGACCACCTCCAAGACTTGAGGGTGATGTTGGAACTCATGAGGACTCATCAACTCAAGATGAATCCTACGAAGTCATTCTTAGGGATGTCCAGCGGTAAATTCCTTGGGTTCGTAGTCACAACGAAAGGAATCCGAATTGGCCCGGATAAGGTGCGAGCTATCCAAGAGCTTCATCCGCCCTGAAATCTTAAGGAATTAAGGGATATTCAGGAACGATTAGCTCACATCTGAAGGTTCATTTCAAATCTTTCGGGCAAGTATCAACCCTTCTCCAAACTGATGAAGAAAGGTATCTCCTTCGTATGGGACGAGCCCTGCCAACGGGCCTTTGAAGAGATCAAAGCTTACCTCTCGAACCCACCTATCCTGGCGGCTCCGATCTCAGGAAAACCATTCCTCATCTACATCCGAGCCATGGAGCAATCTCTGGGCGCCCGACGCAGAATGATTATGCCGGCCATGAGCAGGGTATCTACTACCTAAGTAGGACTCTGCAAGGTGCTGAACGACGATACCCTGTGGTCGAGAAGGCGTGCCTAGCCCTGGTATTCGCCATCCAAAAGATGCGACATTACCTAGTTGGCCAGACCATCCACGTTATTTCTCGGATGAACCCCATC
Organism: Asparagus kiusianus; assembly: GCA_022839385.1. NCBI lineage: Eukaryota > Viridiplantae > Streptophyta > Magnoliopsida > Asparagales > Asparagaceae > Asparagus > Asparagus kiusianus. Next base: position 177,794 of record BQKN01064480.1, on the reverse strand, counting down.
CGAATCTTCATGACGTAGCCCGCAGCCTTAAACTGACGTTTGGCTAGATAGGCACTCCTACTGTCTCAGTACGATATTCACTTCATACCGTAGAAGTCGGTCAAATGGTAGGCTATCTGCGATCTCATGGCCAGTCATCCGCTGAGGGCGAAAACTGACATGTTCGAAGATTTGCTAGATGAACCCCCCGAAGTCAACATGACCTCCCCAGCGAAAGCCTGGCAGATGTTCTTTGATGGCGCGTCTCGCGTCGGCACGAGGCGATCTATCGTTGTAGGAGTGGGGGTGGTCCTCACTTCTCCACATAACCACGTATTACCCCGAGCCTTTTCTCTAACACAACCATGTACCAACAACGTGGCTGAGTATAATGCTCTACTCATTAGACTCGAGCTGGCAAGAGAGTTAGAGATAAAACATCTCGAGGCCTACGGCGACTCTCAGCTCATTGTCAAGCAGATGACATGGGAATATGAAGTTAGAAATAACGACCTGATCCTGTTTCACAAAGCAGCTACAAAGCTAGTTGAGTCATTCAAAAGCTTCCGCATCGAGCATGTGCTCCGTTCTAAGAACACGCACGCGGACGCCCTCACATCCCTAGCGGCTAACTTGGGTCAGTCGCTAGAGACGACTCAATATGTCACTGTAGCGGGCCGAAGACTCTTTCGACCAGAAGACGTTCTAGAGGTGAACGCCACTCACCAGGTTTCGGATCAACCCGACCTGAAAGATTGGCGTCTCTCGATCATCGATTATGTCCTGTACGGTATGCTGCCCGAAGACACTAGGGAGCGAGAGTCTGTCTGCCGACGCGCCTTAAGGTTCTACTACGATTCAACCACAAAGACGTTGTATCGCAGGTCATATGATGGATTATTACTTCGATGTCTTTCAAAGATAGAAGCACAAGAAGCTCTACGTGAAGCCCATGATGGCACTTGCGGAGCTCACCAGCCCGGACCTAAGCTGTGGGATCGTTTGCGGAGGATAGGCTACTTTTGACCAGGGATGGTTAACGACGCAGTTGCTTATGCCAAACGATGCAGAAGCTGTCGTGTCGCAACCTCGGATCCAGATCCCAGTTGAAGAAGAGGTCGAGTACAAGTTCGACCAACAGAAGTTTGAGGAGTATCTATCATCCTTCTCCTCCAGATCCTCCTTCGCTCGTAAGCGTAGGAAGATCAACGCCCTCATTATTGCGGTAGCTGCACCTTGCAACACCCCTTCGGCCTCTAACGAGGTCGGATCTATGGATCTAGACTCTTTCTCAATCAAGGAGTTAAGTACTAAAGGTGCGCCAATCCTATCAAAGAGGGAACATCAAAGGCAACGTCAACGCATCGCGTGCTAATTCACCAAGACTTTGGAGCCTTTTGACGGGATCTGCTATGATGCAGATCTAAAACTCAGAAGGCGCCAAGTGTTCCAGCAGCGAGCAAACGCCCCCTCCTCCTCTGAACCAACAAAGAATGAATGGGTTCGCGTCAAAAGGACTCGCTCAACCCTTCAGGAGCAAATTCAGAAACACCGCGTATTGCTTGTGCATGCAAGAATTCTTATGCAAGAAGCCAAAAAATTGTAGGAGGAAGAAGTGGAAAAGAAGCCACCAAGACTGCACAAAGTATGGAGGCCAAAGTCCAAGACGGAGGCTAAAAAGATCAAAAAATACGGGTCACTCAAGTCTGATCCTCCAAGTCGTAGGTCACTCAAGTTTGACCCTCCAAGCCGCGGGTCACTCAAGTCTGACCCTCCAAGCCATGGGTCACTCAAGTCTGACCCTCCAAGCCGCGGGTCACTCATGTCTGACCCTTCAAGCCATGGGTCACTCAAGTTTGGCCCTCCTAACTATGGGTCACTCAAGTCTGACCTTTCAACCCATGAGTCACTCAAGTCTGACCCTCCTAGCCGCGGGTCACTCAAGTCTGACCCGCCCAACCGTGGGTCACCAAGGTTTGACCCGCGCCAGGGCTAAGACAGGAGACATTCTGCACTTGTTTTTCTAATTCTATCGATTTTCGCCCCTACTTCAATTGATCCTGTACCTCCAGTAGAGCTTCGTGATAATGTGGATTTATCCCGATTTAAGATAAAGATCATTTATCGCCTTGGTCCTTCACACGATGATCGAGGTAAAGCTCCAGTCAAAGAGCACTTGGGCCCATTGAATGAATCTCGAGCGGTTTATTAGGCTAGGGGTCATAATCATCCTCCTAAGCAGTGAAGGAGATCACATGATGGGAAAATCCCTATAACTGATCATGTTGGATTGCGTGTTGAAGTCCAGGAGCATGTTAAGATCCTATGCTCACGAAAATGTAGCTTCAAACATGTGACTCCTGAAGACGCTAACAAAGCGTTGAGTCCCCAGAAGGAAACATATTTGCCAGACCATGATAACGTTATACCTGGAAAGTTGTGCCAGCACACGATAGGTTACTCCGATGATCATGCCGATAAGTTGTACTATCAGGCAAAGGTACGAATAAATCTCGAAAGAAAAGTACCCGACAGATGGGCTTTCATTGTCCTTATGTCAAGCTTATCAGGGCAGTATTATCAGCATGTAACTTCCCCAAGACTACTCCACAGAGGGTCTCGGTATTTGAAAGGATCTCCACTAGAACGTCCAAGTCCAAGCCAAGGCGTTTCTGTTGAAAAAGATCAGCTTCGCAAGACGATGAACTCCTAGAGGTCACTATCAATATGGTCGATAAAGGGAAGTCAACGCGAAGTTTTAGTCCCCGTCATTTTTTGGATGTATCCCAACATATAACTCGGTTACGCACGAGAACTACTAGACATAGAAGACTATCAGAGGATGAATAGCAGATTATCCTCGGATGATGAAGTATCAAATGCCAACTCTACCGTCGCTTCTGATAATACGGTGTCCAGCACAAGACAATCTCGTGAGGCGTTCATGATCAACACTGAACAAATAACCAAAATCATCGAGGATGCTTTGGCTAAGCAAAAAGAGAACTTCAAGTTCGAATTAGAAATGGCCATGATACGGATGAAGGAAGAACATGACAAACAGATTTGGGCTCTGTCCAATCAACTTGGTGAATCCATTCATCGCAATATTGCTAACCAAGCAGATAGCAATTTAGATGTGGATGAATAACTCAATGCAGATAACCTTCCTATTGGTCAAAACATTAGGGTTGGCCCCACTAAAGATAACGACGCTGGGGGTGATCCCACCGAAGATTATAATGCCAGGGGTGGTCGAGTTGCTCCTCTTAGAAATCATCCAAAGCATGATACAGACGAGGACGAGAAGATGAAAGACCTTGAGAGCAAAATCAATACTTTGATGTCTGCTCGAGAGGTAAAGAAGACCGGTATTCTATGTCCTTACCCAAGAGAGTGGGAGTCGATCTCGTATCCGACGAAGTTCAACCTGATTAACTTCACGCCGTTCGATGGGAAAGACTCATCCACTCAGCATCTAATTTACTTCAAGTCTCACTTGGGTGTGATTCCTAGGAATGAATCCCTGATGGTTCGATCATTCATCGGTACCCTTTGTGGAGTTGCCTTCGATTGGTACCGTCGTCTCAAACAGGGAGCATCAACAGCTGGGACGATATGAAGAGCTCATTCCTAGGCAAATTTTTTGATGACGACGCCGAGGTATCCATCAGGACACTCTTTGAGGAGAAACAAGAAGATGAAGAGACGGTCAACGACTTCATCAAACGCTTTCAAAATAAGGCGATGAATTGCTGAGATCCAGTCATAGAGGACTTCATCCTCCAAACCTATCATAACAACCTATCCATTCATATTTTGGAAGTTATGGGAGTAGCACCATCCAACACCTGGAAAGAGTTGAAGATGCGCGAAGAGTAGGCCAAACGCTTCCTCAGAAGGAAGAAAGCCGAAAGAAGCTAACCGATAGCTAACCCTCCAAACTCAATCTTCGTCTCTCGTGGTAAGGGAAAGACACCTACAGTAGTTGTTGATGTTAATCAGACGTCACAACAACAACCCTGAAGATAGCAAAATACTTCGGATCCGAGACTCCAAAAATAGTACTCCTTCAAGGACGAAGACGTTCCATCCATTTTCGAATCCCTCATTGAGAACAACAAAATCAAGCTACCACCTATCACAAATCAGGAGGAAGCTGATAATACTACGGATTCAAAGTACTATGAGGATCCTTCATCCTACTAAGGCTTGCTTCACTCTCAAAATTAGCATCCAAACATTGGTTGAAGCTGACATCATAACGTTAAATTAAGCCGAATGAAGACTCCGACAAGTATAAGAGTATAAACTGCTTCTGACACTCTAAAGAGTATACGAGTATAAACTGCTTCTCAATACTCTAACAGGTATATGAGTCCAAACTATTTCCTTTCTCATGAAAAGTTCCTGGAGAGTGTCATGCCTGCTATTCTTAAGGATAACCCGTATATCCAACTAAGTACAATGTTAGACCCGGTTTCGCAAAGGAAGCTGGGGGTGGATGATTCATGTAACAGGAAGTTTCCAAAAGAATGCTATATGGTGTATTCTTAGGGATAACCCAGTCACTACAAAGAAGTGATAAATGAGAAACTCCCACTCAGACTCTGAATGTTTAAGGGTGAAACACATCTCATTGTCGGGATCAATTCCACCAACTTCCAAGCATTCTTTTGCTGAGATAAGATTTGATCACTTCGTTAGATCAATCTTCCCTCACAAAACAACTCCTACTGGTATTGACGATTTACAATTTCCACCACAAAATCCCTCACTGATCAAATTAATTGACGGTGAGTCCACTAAAAAATATTTTCTAGTTTAATCCACTCAAAATCCCGCTATGTTTGTGCACTTAACACTTCCATTGTTAGAGTCCGGACATAATACTTAGAATTTTGATCTGTCAATCCTTGACGAATTGTCAAACCCCTTTGTGTTAGGTTCTTATCACTTGACACCAAGAACCCCCACTGAATGATCGGTACAAGTCAACACTCGTACTGTGATCTGTACTCCCACTTCCACTATCTACCTGATTAAACCTTCCTACAGTTAGGTCCATAATCAAAATTCTCTCTCGATTCCTCCAATAAACGAGAGGTCCACGAATAAAGTGATCAAACCTTCCTACAATTAGGATCGTCTCAAACCTCCTATTTGGTCAAACCTTCCTACAGTTAGGGCCAAAACCAAAATTCCTCTCGATTCATTCCATGAACGGAAGGTCCACTTTCAAATCGAGTGATCAAACCTTCCTACAGTTAGGGTCACCTCAAACTCCTGCTTGGTCAAATCTTCCTACAGTTAGGACCAAAAGCATAATTTACTCTCGATAAATGAAAAATGCATCTTTAGTTTGGTAATTAAACCTTTCGACAGTTAGGATTATCTGAATCTTTTCGATTCTCGGAATAGAGATCCCACTCTTAGTTTCACCTTCCCGGATTCTTGAAGTGAAAATCCTACTTTGAGTTTTCTTTGTAACTGAAGATAGAATATAAAATTCTTCCTTTCCAGTATCAGGTTCGTCTTTGCCGTAAGAGAAGACACCATCCTTCAACTCCAAAATCCATGCTTCACACGCATGAGGAATTTTATCTCGAATCTTAAGTAGGGATATGTCAACGCCTAACACGCGTTGCCGGTTTAGTCTTTTACCGAGTGAAAAAGACACTAGAATCTAAGTCTAGGGAATTTTGTCCCGAAGCCTAAGTAGGGATAAGTCAGCGCCTAACACGCATTGTCGGTTAGTCCTTGATCGTAAAAAAGATAAAAGCCCACATATTAGACATTGTGGTAGGTTAATAACACCATAATCTGTGCTTTACACGTACGTGGAATTTTATCCTAAAGCCTAAGTAGGGATAAGTCAACGCCTAACACGTGTTGCCGGTTTAGTCTTTCACCGAGTGAAAAAGACACCAGAATCCAAATATGAGGAATTTTATTCTGAAGCTAAGTAGGGATAAGTCAGCATCTAACACGCGTTGTCGGTTAGTCCTTGACCGTAATAAAGACAAAAACCCACATATTTGACATTATGGCAGGTTGTTATTAATAACGCTAAAATCTGCGCCTTACACGCATGGGGAATTTTATCCCAAAGCCTAAGTAGGGATAAGTCAACGCCTAACACGCATTGCCAGTTTAGTCTTTCACCGATTAAAGAAGATACCAGAATCTAAGTCTGGGGATTTTTATCCCGAATCCTAAGAAGGGATAAGTCAGTGCCTAACACGCATTGCCGGGTAGTCTATTCTCGTAAGAAAGATGAGGTCTACGTATTCAAGATCGTAGCACTAAGAAAGTTAACTCTCTTAGCACAATGATACATGTGAAAACGGGTTTAAACAATTCACATGCTAGTTTGATTCAAACGATAATCGGTAAAGGCACATCAAACCCGTTAAAACTGGGGGTTTGCCAAAAATCCTAAAGTCTACGCCTAACATGCATCGCCGTTTAGTCTTTTCACATGAGAAAGACGAAGTCTACGTATTCAATATCGTAGCACTAAGAGAGTCTCTTAGTACAATATTACATGCATAATGGACTTAAACAATCTGTATGCTAGCCCGACTCAAACGGTAGTCGGTAAAGGCTCATCAAACCCATTGATGGCTGAGGGTTTGCCAAAAATCCTATATATGTGAAAGTCTCTGACGCATCAGCTTCATTAGTTGGTCTCGTGACTTGAGAATCTAACAACTTCGGGATAAGATCCATATCTACAGATAAAATAACTTTAATAGTTAGTCCTGTAGCCTAAAATTTTGGTCCGCCACGCTCCAATGCCTTAAGAGCTTAAACTGTGTAGACTCCAGCAAACGTACAAGTATAAACTATGTTAACAACTGTTAACACGTTACAACAAAAGCCAATGTCAGACAACGCGTTACAGTAAAGATCAATATTAGTCAACGCATCGATAATTTCACCAAAATAAGGCTAAGAAAAAATTCTAGGTCAAAGGATGATTCCATGGAGTTCAATCACATTCAGATACTAATTCTCGACAAAGATGATCAGGTCAACGTCAACTCAACGACACGAGCGAAGTTCAAATGTTTATACACCAACTTTGGTTCAAGATTTCGACAATGGTCAGACGATAAACACAATTCCAAAAGAACTTCATCTGCTCGACAAATATTGAGTAGACTAAAAACTAAAGAAGTAAAGAATTGAAGCCATTCACAGGTCCTACGCAATCTCCTTGACAAAATACTGAAGAGGTTGAAGACATGGCCTATCTTGTCTAAAGAATTCCAGACTCCTCTATAAAAGAATGACTCTGAAATACTTTGAATGGGGTATCTGCAGGCATCTAAAAATATCTATAGGTATCCACACGCAGCTCGAGATGAAGAGAAGGTGATGAATATCATGTCAAGAAGGATTATCCGAGTAGCCCGCGCTTGTCAATCAGCTCCAAGTGACCGAACGCGCTCGTCAGCAGCTCACGCGCGTCGATCAGCTCTAAGTGACCGAACGCGCTCGTTAGGTAGCTCGCGCACGTCGGTCAGCTCCAAGTGACCAAACGCGCTCGTTAGTCAGCTCGCGCATGTCGGTCAGCTCCAAGTGACCGAACGCGCTCGTCAGTTGCTCGCGTGCGTCGGTCAGCTCTAACTGACCGAACGCGCTCCTCAGTCAGCTCGCACGTGTCGGTTAGCTTTAAGTGACCGAACACGCTCGTCAGTCAGCTCGCGCTCATCAATCAGCAAAGTGTACAAGCCAACAAGACAACCAAATACGCAAATCGGCAGAAAGTACAAGTCCAAGAAAGTTAGGAAAACAACTAAAGAACTCAAATAAGGCTCGGAACTTGCATGGCGCACGGGTCACCCCTTGGTGACCCGTGGTCGCGCGGGTCACCGTGGTCTGTCCCACGTCCAAAGTTGTCCAGAACGTCCAAAACGCGTTTTTTGCTGTTTTCATAGGATTTATTTCTTTTCCAGAGCTTCCCAATTACCTAGATATCATCTCCAAACGTGGTTGCATGGTTGTCAATTGAGGATAAGGCCAAATCCATTATTTTTATCCGAAAACCCCCAATCGAAGCCTATAAATACAGGCCTAGAGGCTCATTTCATGGGGTGAAATTTTATCAAGAGGGCGAGGTGCTGCTGGATTGAGGAGTCAAAGGAGCACGAATTTACAGTGAAGGCAAGTTAGATTCCGACGAACTTCAACATAAAGAATGTATGTATGTATGTATGTATGTATGTATGTATGTATGTATATGTATGTATATATAT
>BQKN01064480.1:127608-141163 GCA_022839385.1 Asparagus kiusianus | reverse complement strand
ATATATATATATACACACAAACCCAAAATAAACTCGTTTGACCCGAACTAGGAAACCTAGTCTGACTAGAAAAATAACCTTTGGTATTTTGGCTGTAACTTTCTCATTCGACCTCAGAATGAGGTAATTTAAGATTTGTTGGAATGCTGTTGAAGAGACCTACAACTTTGAGCTTTTGAGTTTTTCCAGATTCAAACTACATCGATATGTAAAATATATAAACTCATAACTGGTCACTTTTCTAGATTTCTCTTCGTGTATGTTTTGTGCATTTGCACTCATATATTCACAAATATACATTGAATTGATCTCAAATCAATTCTTATCATACTTAAACATAAAAATATGTTATATTTTTACCATATAACATATTTATTATTATTTTTTATATAATATTCAAAATTTTGGGGTTGTACATAAATATCGTTTATCCAGTTCAAATTTGAAGAGAAATAGCAGAAAAGAGTTGCATGCACCATAACGAAGATGATATCCAATTCTGATTAGAACTATCATAAAGTAATATGGAAAAAAAGTACATTCAATTCCAACTATACTAATTAGAATTAGGATGTAATACAAACAAGAGTCATGGATAATATTTAACTATAGAAAGATTTACAAAGACACATTTTTAAAGGGAATATGATATGATTACCATTTTATAAATTATTTAAGGAAAAAGGAAAAGAACCAATAAAATGAAAAACCTTAAAAATGGGAAGAAGAAGAGAAGAGAGATTTGTGTGGGCCTCACCTGCCTTATTTTTTCTCTAAATTATCCTACTTGTAAACACATGACACGTCCCTTTCCTCATCTCATCGCAACCCCTATCTATAGCTACTAACAAAGCAAAACTTGTAGCTCATAACTGCCATTTCAACCGCTTTTTTCATAGTGTTCATGGCTTGATTCGGGTGGGTTTTTAAGACGCTTCCGATCTACACTCAAATTTGGGTTTGATTGTTTATTCACAAATTACAAAGTAATTGCTTTTAATTAAAAAAACCTGCAAAGTAATTGCTAGTCACGCTTGAATAAATTTAAGGGTAACTTATGTTAGGCCCCCTTTATGATCACCAAATTGAGGATAGACCCATGTACTTCTATTATTGGAAATAGACCTTTTGGATTCACAACTTTGTCAGTTTCATATTTTTTTGGTCAATGAATTAAACTTTATTCATATCTCAACTATGAAAATGTGATGTACATCAAAGAACCATATTAAATCTGTTACGCAAGAAACAAACTTTTACATACGTTCCAATTCTTCCTTCATATGAATAAGTATATTTTCATTCAAAACTTTAGAATAAATGGAACACTTGATTGATCGGACAAGCATATCAGACCCCCTAGCTCTCCCTTGAAAGATTCTTGCATTTCTCTCTTGCCAGATAGAGTAAGTTGCAACCGAGAGAGCCATTCGCTTCAAGTTCCTTTTGAATTTTCTTCCCTTTTAAATTGTGAGAATACCAGTTGATGAGTAGGTTCTAATTACAAGATATCCATGTGAAACCCATCCAATCCATCACCTTGTTCCAAACATCAGCCGAGTACTGATATTCAAAGAACTTTGTAGTTTTCCAAGTGGCTAGAATACAGGACACAATTATTTGTGTCAAGTAATCGCCATCGACACAGTCTTTCCTAGGTGAGCAATCTGGAATGATTGACTAACCAAAGTATGAATGAGTGTTTAGGGTAATGAAGACCCCCCAAGTAGTATTCACCCATGCGATTGAATTAAGAGGCTGAGATAAAGTATTGTAGATCAGGGATAACTGAATTTTTCCATTAATGCAGAAGCCTTCAATAGTTTTCTGCATGTTTTCAGCATTACCAAATTTGATTATCATCATGTTTCTAACCTTGAGAAGTTGCTTCCACATCCATGAGTCACTCTCTCTATGTTGAACTTGCCAGATATTTGAGTTTTGTAGATAGTGTCCATGCACCCATTTGATCCAGAGCAAGTCCTTTTTCTGATGAATCATCCACATAATTTTAACAGCAGCTGCCAGATTCCAGTTCTTAGCTGAAAATAGACACATACCTCTATGCTTCTTCCTTAGGCAGATTATTTTCCAGGATACTAGATGAATTTTCTGACCCCAAAGAAAGGATGAGCAAAGTTTATCAATCTTTTCAAGCACCTTAATCGACAAAATATAGTTGCTAACCCAGAATGTATGAATCCCCAGAATAACAGATATGATCAATTGAATTCTCCCTGCATAGGATAATTTCCTTCCTTGTTACCAATTATGGAATTGATCAGCAATCTTACTGATTAGAGAAGAACATTCAAGGTATGTTAGCCTCCTTGACATCAATGACAATCCTAGATATCTCATTGGCAGAATACCCTCCGAGAAGTTTAGGTACGTGCAAATCTAGGTTCTTAAGTTATCTTCAATTCCACTCAGGAAAACAGAACACTTACCAGTGTTAGCCTCTAGCCCTGAGACCTTGCAGAACTCTTGCAAACATGTATTTAGTCTGGTGATTGAGTTAAAATCAGCTTTACAAAAGCATTAACAGGTCATCAGCAAAAATCAGATGCGTAATCCTCAATCTAGAACATTTCGGATAAAAATTGAACAACCTGTCATCTTTAAGATAGTCTAGCCTCCTTGACAAGTATTCCATACCAATTACAAAAAGATAGGGTGATAGAGGGTCACCTTGTCTTAACCCCCTTGCACCATGAAAATATCCATGTAAAGCACCATTTAGGGATAATGAGAATTTTGGAGTGGTAATACACTCATAAATCCAGCTAATCATATTATCACGGAAGCCCAAACCCACTAGCATTGATCTTATGAAGTCCCAATTTATAGTGTCAAATATCTTTCTCATATCCACATTAATGATAGCTCTTGGAGAATTATGCTTCCTACCATAGTGTTTAATTAGATCATGAGCTAACAAGAAGTTGCTTGAGATAAGTCTCCCTTTGACGAAGGTACTTTGTGCATCATTAATCAGAAAAACCATGATTTTGTGAATCCTGTTTGCAATAATTTTTGTGATGATTTTGTAAACTATATTGCAACATGCTTTTGGCCTGAAGTCAGGTGTTAAGTTTGGATTGAGAGTTTTGGGAACCAAAGTAATGGATGTTGTGTTAAATGCACCAAGTAATTTACCTGAGCTAAAAACTCCTCAACAGCCATGAAAAGGTTATCTTTAATAATACTCCAAGAAGCCTTGGAGAAGGAAGGACCAAAACCATCCGGACCTGGGGCCTTATCATCAGGCATTGTGAAGACTGCTTGCCTAATCTCCTCTCTGGTAACAGGTTTGCCAAGCTCTGAGCACTAACCAGAAGAGAGAACTGGACCTTTGTGAAATAACCTCTGGATCAGGAGTTATTATGTGACTTGTGGATCCAAGAAGATTTTTGTAATATTGAATGAATTCAGAGATGATCCCTTGAGTATCAGTGAATGAATTCAGAGATGATCCCTTGAGTATCAGTGATCATGTTGCCATTCTCAGAATGAATTAACATCACTCTATTGAGATGCCTCTTATTTTTCATAATAGAATGAAAGTAATGAGTGCTTTTATCTCCATGTATTCCCCAATTGATATTAGCTTTTTGTCTATAGAAGGAGTTTTCATATTCTTGTAACTTTGTATACTTTTTAATACATTTCTTTTCCTTAGTTATCAGCCCTGTGTTAAACAGATCAGAACTTAGCTGCTCTTGCACTTCATGTAGTTCTATCTTTGCTCTAGACACTTGCTCACTGATATTCATATAGTGTTTCTTATTCAGATCTTTAAGCAATGGTTTAAGATTTTTGAGCTTTGTATGCAGCCTATACATGTTATATCCATAGATATGTTGGCCCCAAACTGAGCTAACTAAAGACAGGAAGTCAGAATGCTTGGCCCACATAGTAAAAAATTTAAATGGCCTCTTGCCTTCAAAGTTTTCATCACCTACTGTTAGTAAACCTGGGGAGTGATTAGAATAATAGGGCATCAATAATTCCAACTGGCTTGATGTGTATTGGAGAATCCAGTCTTCATTCACTAGCATTCTATCCAGTCTATACTCCAAACTCTTGTATTTGCATCCTGCTTATTACTCCAAGTGAAGAAGCATCCAACAGATTTGATATGCTTTCAATGACTGGAAAATAAAAAGTTTTGAAAATCATCAGTCTCAGTGTCAGATACTTGAGGACCCCCTATTTTCTCCTCGCCATTGAGTATTGAGTTGAAATCACCTCTTACCAGCCAAGGGCCAGCAATATTCCTTTTGAGATCCATTAAGTCCTCCCATAGAACTCTCCTACCTTCTATTTGGTTGAGACCATACACTACAGTAATTAAACAATCTAATCTTTCATCCTTTGATTCCACTTTACATGTCAAGTATTGCTTAGAGCTTTTGATGTTTTGCACAAAGAGAAAATTACTATCCCACAAATCCAAATCCTGGCTTTACTGGCAGTGGATTGCACATTTAAAATTCATTTCCAATTCTTAGCAATTTATTAGCTATAATCTTCATTTTCTCTTTAGTCACTTTTGTTTCTAATAGGGCTAAAAAAGAAATTTTGTAGTCCTGAATAAACTGTTTAACAATTATGTGTTTAGAGGATTTGTTAATTTCTCTAATATTCCAAATGACCAGATGCATTTATTGAGATATACCCCTCTATCAATACTAGAGGGATCAAGATCAAATAATTGATGATTCAGATTTGAGAATTGAGTTGTATGAATTGAGCTACTAGGTTCACTGACTTTGGCCCTTCTAGCAATATTAGCTTTTGTGACACTAGAGAAACCAGTTGCATTAATAGTGGGAGAATACTGAAATGCACCAGAAATTTTACCCCCAGAATGTCCAGCCATAGCTCCAGAAATCCCTGCTATTCTAGAAACCTGAGCATCAAAGCCAGTTGTCCCAGCAATAGCACCAAATTCAACTTCATGATTCTTTGTTTGCCTGGAAAATAGAGAATTAGACCCCTATACAGCTCCAGCAGGTGTGGTATTCTGAGCACCAATCATCTGGCTATCAATGACTAGCTGGATAACATTCTGATTATGTGCATGTTTTACACCTTCCTGTGCATGTTTTGCAGCAATATGTGCAGAATTTAGCTTAGCAAGAGCATTATAATCATCAATTCCATAATTCAATTTCCTCACATCATCTCTTTGAGTATTCACAACAGGAATCTGAGCATCTTGCCTATTAACAGGAACCCAAATCTTTTTAGCATTTTTCCTACATTGCTCAGTCTCATGTCCAACTTTGTTACATAATGTGCACCACCTTGGTTTAAATTCATAAATCACTTCCTGAGAATAATTTCTACCATTAGGACCTTGAATGACAAGCTGATCAGGTAAGGGCTCCTTTAGGGGTAGTTTCACTTCCAACAAGACTCTAGCATAGCTAAGCCTTTGCCTTGAAGCAATGAGTTTATCCGTTGCAATAGGGTTACCAATAAGGCTAGCTACCTTACTTATACCAGTTGAACTCCATAGATTAAGCCTCAAATTAGGAAATTGAACCCATAATGGATAGTATAAGTCCTGAATTTTGTCCAATTCTGCATCAATACTCTATGGCTTTAACATCAATGGCCTGGATCTAAAGAACCAGAGACCTGACTCAAGAACATCCCTCATCTGCTTCTCAATTTGAAAATCAAAAAGAAATAATCCATGATTGATTAATGAGACCTTTGGAATAGATATCTTACCCCATAATTTGCTAACATAGGATTCCATTGCTTTAAATTAAACATTCAGTCTTATATCATGCCCAATTAAAGCATTTTTCCACAGATCTTCTTCTTCCTTCCATTCATCAATAGTGAATGAGGTAATTTATGATTGGGAAGATGACATGAAGCTTAGCAATAACACATTGCCTGTTTTCCTGTTATCAGCAAACAAGCTAGCAAATGTTTTCCTAGTTTCTGCATCAGATTTTCCCATATTCACCTCATTGCCTATAGGTTTAACATTTTCCCCTGATTCCATATTAGTGTTCACAAAATCATTACCCCTATTATTTGATAGAGAATCATATGTAGGCATAGTTTTCTCGTTCACCAACTCATTAGAGCAATTTTTAACAATTTTGCACGTGTCAGTCAATGGAACAATAATTGAGTCAGTCAACTTCATTGAATTTGAATCAAGAACTGAACATTTAGAAGAAAGATTCTAAGGCAAAGAAGAAGAAATCACCTCCAAATCAACCTCATCAGCCCAGGAAACCCTAGAGGAGCTACTGGCACCATCACCATTGCTGAGAAGTCGAGCACGAACTCCTTCCTTCAGCGGAAAAATCAAAGAATGACGCGATTCAATCATGAAATCTGTGGAACGGAGAATTTCCTCCAACGATTTCTTCATCTTTTCCCCCTTTGGTTCAGTTGAACACATAGCCTTAGGAGTGAATTCTTCATCATCTTTCTCCAAATTTGCATCAAAATGATCCTCTGGAGCTAACAAACAAGAGCTTGAAGATCTCAATCCAATGTCTAGGATCTTTTTCCCGCTTCTTTTCTTCGTCTTCGTCATTGAAATCTAAACGGGGGTGCAAGATCACCGCAAGATCGCCTATTAACTTACACCTGTAGATCCGCTAACTTTTTCGACTTGTCAGTTTCATGTTACATAAACTGAAATATATGAGCTTCATAAAACAAATTTACTTAAAAAACTTGCATAATAATAATTACATATAACTAAATTTAACTGGGAGAACCAACAGAATTGAGAATCCAAGGGCTCTATTTGCAACAATAGAACTGTAGGGTGACTGTTCGCAATTTGAAGATTGTACAAAGGGGTAAAATAAATGCAAATTCAATAAGACAACTAGACGTTAGCGCTCCAAAAAATTTACCCCAATTGATTCAAGGAATCAATTTTTCAAGCCCATTTGCCTATTTGGAAAAAAAAAAAAAAAACTTGTAGCCTGCACGCTAATTAATAGAGTTCTGATTTCTACGCTTGTAGGATATAAATCGTAATACATATAAAGCATGTTGAGACATCATTAAACTTACATTTAATGGGCAAGATATTTGTTTAACCCTCAGTTCTCTAAGCAAATAATAAAAAACAGAAGTGCTCATGGCCCATCCATGTGCTATATCAATTAGTTGTGATTATAAAGCCCTTGAGGAAAAGAATGCGTCAATAATCTCTGATCCTCTATCTTCCTTTATTCAGACACCCATTTCTCTTCAATTTTGATTATTTTCCTCTAAAGATCATGTCCTATTTAAGCTAAAGAACTTAATTATAGGCGTAGAAAAGCTGCAGATTAACTTCATTCGTGGGAGAGAGCACTTTGTCAAGAATCAACAACCCCATGTTAGGTAATTACCAAGACTTTTTTTCATGTAGATGTGCAACCAATAAGAGGAATTCGATAATATCAATAACATATCTAGTCAGCGGTTAATACTTAATCCATTTAATAAGGTCATCACTCACAATAAAGATAGTTATGATAAGACAAAATGCATTGAGAAAAGAGTAGCGTCACTAATAACTGTATACAAGAGTTATACTATTCTTATACTACTACACACAAAAAAGTGAGATCTTTTCTTGTAGATGGCAAAGAAAAATTATGAGTTCCTATTAACCCACTTCTTTGTATCTGACAGTACAAAAATAATACAACTCTTGTTGTGTACTTGAGATTTCCTTGAGGTAAGCTATCCATCTTGCCCATAATGTTGTATAATTAATATCCTTGATAGGAAGAACGATAGCTAGCTATTTGGAAGGGCTCAACCATGGGAGCCAGTGGACAAAATTCACCAAAGTCATGATATTAGAGGTTAGAAGTCAAATTATTACAAAAAGCTTAGAAACGATTAGGTATTGAACTTGACTTTTATCTAAATCTATTGCTAACTTTTCCTTTATAGAACTATATGTTGGAATTGGGGGTGAAGCCCAAACCTTGTAGGCGAGCTCTTCACGCGAGATGAGTTTCGCAGGCGAGGTCGACGGCGACTGTAGGCGGAGCTCTCGAGCAAACGAAGGTCTGACGAGGAGCTCCCTCAGGCGAGCTTGCGATCCAGTCGACAAGGCGCAGGCGAGGCCGAGTTGACGAACCCCAGGCGGGCTCGCGACTTGCAGTCGAGTTCGAGGATCTTTCGCAGGTGAGCTTGGATGTTCACACCCCCAGGCGAAGTTGTGCGTAGGCATGGCTGACAACAGCTTGACGTTAGGGTTCCCCTATAAAAGGGAACCCAAAAACCCTAGCCACGGTGGTTGCTCCCCTCTCTCTTGCTATTCTCCTTCTCGTGTTCATCCAGAGGCGGCGCTTCTGTTCTCTCTTTCTCTCTCTTTCTCTCTCTCACTCTCTCTCCAGTTCTCAATAGTGATTTGAGGGGAGAATTTAAGAGGAAATTAAAGAGGGAATTAAGAGGGGTATTAAATAGAAGAGAAAATTAAATAGGATATTGTTCACTGTAGCTACAGTAATAATTATTGTATTTATTGAGAGATCTCAAGTTTAAGATCTCCTCTTGCATTGTAATTTCTTGTTGATTAATAAGAAATTTATTAGGCAGTTGCCGAACCTTGTTAAATCTTGGTGTACTTTTCTCTATACTGCGTTTCTACTTTCTTAGGGGTTTCGACGTAAATTCCCAACAATTGGTATCAGAGCTGAAACGATCTATAGGAAGTCAGATTCAAGTGGGAGTCATGGTCGTAGATGAAGGAAAAATAAGGCTTGAGAAGTTTGATGGAACTGATTTTGGATTCTGGAAAACGTAAATAGAGGATTATCTGTATCAGAAAAATCTATATCAATCACTATCGGGGAAGAAGCCGGAGTCGATGAAGGAAGATGAGTGGATCCTTCTAGACAGACAAGCCCTTGGTGTTATCAGATTGACGTTGACCTACAATGTTACGTTCAACATAGCGAAGGAAAAGACCACGGCGAGTCTTATGACAGCACTCTTAAATATATATGAGAAGTCATCAGCAGCAAACAAAGTTTATTTGATGTGGCGGTTATTCAATATGAGAATGGCAGAAGGCGCGTCAGTAGCACAACACTTCAATAAACTCAATACGGTCACAACCCAATTGAGTTCAATTAAAATTGAGTTTGATGAGGAAGTTCAGGCATTGATACTTTTGTTTTCCCTACTAGAAAGCTGGAACGCTACAATCACGACTGTGGGTAGCTTATCGGGAAGCAACAAGTTGAAGTTCGATGACGTTCGTGATCTGGTTCTCAGTGAGAAGATCTGACGGAGAGAGTCGGGTAAAGCTACAACCTCTTCAATATTACATACAGAGTCAAGAGGTAGAAATTCAACCAGAGGGAATGGATGAGACAAATCAAACTACAGAGGTAAATCAAAGGACATGAGGTCCAAGTCAAGGAATCCAAGCAACTACTCGAAGGCTATCGAGTGTTGGAATTATGAAAAGACCGAGCATTACAAGAATCAGTGCAAGAGTGCACAGAAGGAGAAGGCGGCGAAGGCAAAGGTAAATGTCACTTCCACCTCAGGAGGAGATGACGCATTAATATACTCTTTAGAGAGTAAGGAGGAAGTGTTAGATTTAGGACCGTTGTTCCATGATACTTCTCAGAAAGAATTCTTCGAGAAGTATGTTCCCAAAAATCTTGGATACGTATACCTTGATGATGATCAACCGTGTGCATTGTGGGCAAAGGTGTAGTAAAAATTAAGTTGAACGGGTCAGTATGGGAGCTGAAGGATGTCAGACATATTCCCGACCTGAGAAATAACTTGATATCTGTAGGCCAGTTGGCCGGCAAAGGATACGCTACGACCTTTCCTGGAGATGATCGGAAGATCTCAAAGGGCGCAATGATGATTGCCTGAGGCAAAAAGACTGGTACCATGTATATGACAGCAGGTGCACGTTGTTTGATCTCAGTTGCAGCAGACAATGAGACTTCAAAGCTGTGGCACCGGAGACTCGGTCATATGAGTGAGAAGGGGATAAAGATCATGCACATAAAGAGAAAACTCTCAGGTCTAGAATCAGTTGATTTAGATATATGTAAAGAATGCATACTTGGAAAGTGGAAGAGAGTCAGCTTTCAAACAAGTGGCAGAACCCCCAGGAAAGAGAAGCTAGAGCTTGTTCACTCAGATATTTAGGGGCCAACCACCACAGCATCCATTGGTGGCAAACACTACTTCATGACTTTTATTAATGATCACTCTCGAAAAGTGTGGGTCTATTTTCTGAAGCATAAATCAAAAGTGTATGAAGCTTTCAGGAGATAGAAAGCTATGGTCGAGAATGAGACCGGTCTGAGAATAAAGAAGCTTAGGACCGACAATAACGCTGAGTATGAAGACACCAGATTCAAGAAGTTCTGCTATGAGCATGGGATCAGAATGGAGAGGACCGTGCCCGGCACGCTTCAGCAAAATGGCGTAGCTGAGCAGATGAACAGAACGTTGACAGAAAGAGCTAGAAGCATTCGGATATAGTCAAGCCTACCGAAGCAGTTTTGGGTAGAAGCGGTCAACACAGCAGCTAACTTGATTAACCGAGGTCCATCGGTTCCATTGGAGCACAGAATACCAGAGGAGATATGGTACGAAAATGAGGTAAAACTCTCACATCTTAAAGTTTTTGTTGTGTAACCTACATGCATATTAGTGATTAAGGTAGGAATAAGCTTGATCCCAAGTCAAAAAAATACGCTTTCATCGGCTATGGTGAAGATGAGTTTGGCTACCTTATTTGGGACAACGAAAACAAGAAAGTGATCCGCAGCAGAGATGTGATATTCAATGAGAAGGTGATGTACAAGGACATGCACAAGATAGATGACTCAGAGAGCGAGTCAATATTTGTAGATGCAGATGATGTCCCGAGTAAACTCTCCAAAAAAAACCCAATGCAGAAGGTCCTCAGCCAGAAGAGCCTGTTAGACAAAACGGTGCGTAGGAGCCCGATGCACCAGTTCAATATTAAGAAGATCCTATCGGCCTCCTGTACCCAACAGGAGATATATGAACTATCTGTTGCTGACAGATGGTGAGGAGCCTGAAAGCTATGATGAAGGTTGTAGGGGTAGAGATGCGAGCAAGTGGGAGCTTGCCATGAAAGATGAGATGAAGTCTCTCATTTCAAACCAGACGTAGAAACTAGCTAAGTTGCCCATGGGTAAGAAGGCACTCCACAACAAATGGGTATACCGGGTGAAAGAGGAGCATGATGGCTCCAGAAGATATAAGGCTCGGCTAGTTGTCAAAGGATTACCGCAGAAAGAAGGAATTGACTACACTAATATTTTTGCTCCCGTGGTAAAGCTAAATTCTATCAGGATAGTGATGAGTATTGTAGCTATTGAAGATCTTTATCTCGAACACTTAGACGTGAAGACGATATTTTTTTTTCAAAGATCTAGAAGAGGAGATATACATGCACTGACCAAAAGGTTTCTCAGAAGAAAGGAAGAAAAACCTGGTGTGCAGACTCAAGAAAAGCTTGTATGGCCTGAAACAAGCCCTAAGGCAATGGTACAAGAAGTTTGACGGCTTCATGCATAAGGAAGGTTTCCAGAAGTGCAATGCCGACCACTATTGCTACTTCAAAAGATCTCAGTCCAGTTATATCATCCTACTGCTGTATGTTGATGATATGTTAGTTGCAGGTGCAAATATGAAGGATATCAGGAGTTTGAAACAGCAACTGTCAAAGGAGTTTGACATGAAGGACATGGTCCAGCGAAGAAGATCCTTGGAATGCAAATCACAAGAGATAAGAAGAGAGGTCTCTTGCAATTATCTCAGATGGAGTACATCAACCGTGTTTTACAGAGATTCAACATGGGCGATGCTAAGCTAGTGAACACACCCTTGGCCAACTATTTTTTCCTATCGAAGGATCAGTCCCCTCAGTCAGAAGAAGAGAAAGAGAGTATGGCTAAGGTCCCTTACGCCTCAGCTATCGGAAGTTTGATATACGCAATGGTCTGTACGAGACCAGACATTGTCCATGCAGTGGGAGTGGTCAGTCGTTTCATGCCGAATCCAGGAAAAGCTCATTGGAAAGCGGTCAAGTGGATTCTGAGATATCTACGAGGCACCGCACATAAGTGTTTGCACTTTGATAAGAGAGATGTGGAAGTGCAAGGGTACATAGATGCAGACTTCGGCAGTAAAGTTATTCACCGAAGAAGCACCACCAACTATATATTCACTATCGGAACTACAGTTGTTAGTTGGATGTCACAGATATAGAAAATTATCACTCTATCCACTAAAGAAGCTGAGTATGTTGCAGTGACTGAAGCCAGTAAAGAGATGATATGGCTTCAGGGTTTGTTAACTGAACTGGGATTCAAACAGGAGAAAAATATTTTGCATAGCGATAGTCAAAGTGCGATTCACATGGCTAAGAATTCCGCATTTCATTCTAGAACAAAGCATATTGCGCTTCAGTACTACTTTATCAGATCCCTGCTGGAAGATAACGTGTTGAAACTGGAGAAGATTCCAGGAAGTAAGAATCCAGCAAATATGTTAACAAATGCGGTGACCGTTCAGAAACTGGACTTGTGCGTAATTTCAGTTGGCCTTCATGCATAAATGATGAGGGCGAAGCCACACAGGAGATGATGTTTGATGAGATAGCATGCTGATGTCGGTTTGGTCTCCAAGTGGGAGATTGTTGGAATTAGGGGTGAAGCCCAAACCTTGCAGGCGAGCTCCTCAGACGAGATGAGCTTCGCAGGAGAGGTCGACGGCGGCTGCAGGCAGAGCTCTAGAGCAGGCGATGGTCTGGCGAGGAGCTCCCTCAGGCAAGCTTGCGATCTAGTCGATAAGGCGCAAGCGAGCTCGAGCAGGCGAGATCGAACAGGCGAGGTCGAGTTGGCAAACTCCAGGCGGGCTCACAACTTGCAGGCGAGTTTGAGGATCTTCCGCATGCGAGCTTGGATGTTCATGCCCGTAGGTGAAGTTGTGCGCAGGCATGGCTGGCGCCAGCCTGGCGTTAGGGTTCCCCTATAAAAGGGAACCCAAAAACCCTAGCCGTGGTGGTTGCTCCCCTCTCTCGCTCTTCTTCTTCTCGTGTTCATCCAGAGGCAGCGCTTCTGTTCTCTCTTTATCTCTCTCTCTCTCTCTCTCTCTCTCTCTCTCTCTCTCTCTCTCTCTCGATGGTCTGGCGAGGAGCTCCCTCAGGCAAGCTTGCGATCTAGTCGACAAGGCGCAGGCGAGCTCGTGCAGGCGAGATCGAGCAGGCGAGGTCGAGTTGGCAAACTCCAGGCGGGCTCATGACTTGCAGGCGAGTTCGAGGATCTTCCGCATGCGAGCTTGGATGTTCATGCCCGTAGGTGAAGTTGTGCGCAGGCATGGCTGGCGCCAGCCTGGCGTTAGGGTTCCCCTATAAAAGGGAACCCAAAAACCCTAGCCGTGGTGGTTGCTCCCCTCTCTCTCGCTCTTCTTCTTCTCGTGTTCATCCAGAGGCGGCACTTCTGCTCTCTCTCTCTCTCTCTCTCTCTCTCTCTCTCTCTCTCTCTCTCTC
>BQKN01064480.1:116440-127598 GCA_022839385.1 Asparagus kiusianus | reverse complement strand
CTCTCTCTCTCTCTCTCTCTCTCTCTCTCTCTCTCTCTCTCTCTCTCTCTCCAGTTCTCAACAGTGATTTGAGGGGAGAATTTAAGAGGAAATTAAAGAGGGAATTAAGAGGGGTATTAAATAGAAGAGAGAATTAAATAGGATATTGTTCACTGTAGCTACAGTAACAATTATTGTATTTATTGAGAGATCTCAAGTTTGAGATCTGCTCTTGCATTGTAATTTCTTATTGATTAATAAGAAATTTATTGTGTGGCTCCTGAGGACGAGGCAGTTGCCGAATCTCGTTAAATCTTGGTGTACTTTTCTCTATACTGGGTTTCTGCTTTCTTAGAGGTTTCGACATAAATTCCCAACACTATACTCAGCACTATCACTTGGGAACGGAAAATGGTAAAGCTTAATTCTAACATCTCCAAGAAGAAATTTTATTTATTGTTTATTCGTGATCCATTGTATATTTGTCCACAAAATTTTCATACATAACTCTTGTGATAAATTCGGGCACCTACTCAATTGGTGCCAATAAATTTTAGCACATGCAACCCAATAAATCAGGAGCTTATTAAAGGAAAATCTAGTAAAGTGAACTTTTCCATCAAAGAGAAATATTATTTGTTGACAAAACAAAAACTTGATGAGACCTTTAATTATATGCATGGTTGAACTTTATAAGAATTCTATACAAAAGATATCCATGTAGAGTACAAACAGATGCATTATGTTCAAATAAATGTGGTGATTGGAACCATTTGATGTGTCACATGATATGTTCGGCACTTAGGGTGGGGCTTTAATTAAAGCCTGCGTTTTTTATGATTGTATTGTTCACGTACATATATATTTTGTTTTATCTCCACATTGTCTTAGTTTGACAATAATGCCGAATAAAACTTTATGGTACTGGAAGGAGCTTCAAGCTCATTGCCTAGCTGGTGTGAAATTAAGTTTCTCATCCTCATCCTTTGAATTTCTTAGTACTATCTTGCATCTAGTCAAGTTCAATGCGTAACTTTAATTAGCCTAACAAAAAACATGGACTTTAGTCTAATTATATTATGCACAAACAGGTACATGGACTTACGGTTACATATGTTTTGACTAATAATTCATTTAATGATATTTATCAATTTGGATGCATGTCCACGTAAATTATCTAGCCTAGTTCACTCTCCCATATATTCATAGACTTTTGCAATCCAATAAATTGGTACCAAAATAAATGATTCGATGAGTCTTCAATGTTGTGTTTGCTTTGATGCTTCATTAATTAACATGATTTAGAGCTCAAGCTAGAGCGTACGTGACACTACATATGAACCGGTGTAACTTACGTAGTTAATTAGTATAGTTTAAAGTTCTCTTGGGTGCATTTGCTTCGCACTTAACTCCAATATGACTCAAATTTTTTTGTGAAATATTAATGAGATGAGATTTGATTTTGTGCCACAATATTATCTCAGAAGTTGACTTTTCAATTATTAAAAGAAAAATAACGGAATTCGTAATAAAATTGGAAAACTAAATAACATAGCCCAGAATCAAGGCCACATGCCTTCATGGACTTTTTGTAAAAAAGAAGATGTGGATTTCTACTTTGTTACCCAAAATTTTGACATAATGACTAAAATAATACGTACATTTCTATTGAGTAAAAAGAAAAAGAACAGTTTACTTCAGAAAGTCCTTTCTACAGCCTAATTAAACCACATTAAATATTATACAAAAATAGGAGAAAAGTAGCAATGCCATCATTATGAAGCCAACCATAGCATGCATAGTTGTATTGTGAACGAATTCACAACAAATATCAATCTGGGGTAGTGATTGGAGTTCATAGTCGAGAATGGGGAGAAAAAAACCAAGTCCCTAGCTCCTTGGTTCTCCCTTTTTCTCCTGGTACAGAAAATTGTATAACAAGCAGGGAGACTGCAATTAGTATTTAATATTTATTTTAACGTTGATGATTGTACTGATATAATTAGTCTTATTATATCAGTATTCAATATTTATTTTAAAGTTGATAATTGCACTGATATAATTAATCTTATTATATTGATAACGGATTAGGGATTACATTGATAGTGATTATATTTATATTGTATACTAATTGCAGTCGTTCATAATTGACAAATAAACTACTTCTCCCTATATAATATTCTACGGGGAGCACCCATATAATATGGGAAATTCTTTTCCCCTTTCTTTTTGCCTCATGATAGACTGAGGCAAAATCCTTTTGATGATATAGTAGCACATGGGCATGGGCTCGAGCTGCCCTGCACAAGGTATACAATTGGAAAAAGTTGCTCAACTGCCCCCCGCCTTAAAAAGGAGATATGTGGAAAAAATGTTAGCCTTTCCCTCTCCCTCTCATTCAAAATCAAAAGGGTTAATTGCGCACAGATTCCTGTAGTTTTATTTTGCAAATAGAGCCTTGAGTAAATATTTTTTATTCTTAAAATTGTTTTAAAGTGTTTGAGGAGGCGGATAGACTCTCGCTTTTTTTTTTAACTTTTAAAAGAGTCAAAAAAGTTCACTAGGTGTGTGTTTCCGCACCTGATATCAATACTACATGGGTCTATTTGACACAAGTAAAACTACATTGGGTTTATTCGTAATTTGGTGATATTACAGGAGCTCGATTCGTAATTAACCCAAATCCAAGCGTAGGTGACTCCCTCTACCACTGTCGTTGCTCTCTCTTAAAAGATCACCCCTTGACGACTGTTCGATATATATATAATTCATGCACAGCATACATACGAGAGGAAAAGATCATGGTCCCCGTTATTCATTTCAAAGCATGAAGGGAAATGAATATGGTTCTAATTCCGAATGCATACAAACCTCATCAAAAGAGGAGAGCGAACTAGTCAAAAGATTATGTGGTCCTATATATACCTCATTGATTTTGAATAAAGAAGATAACCATTGATTGAGTGATGGTGAGAAGCTTCTCTCATTCGTATGATCTGCTCTTTAACAGGAGAATATCCAATGAAAGATGTTAATGAAAGGTTGGAGATTTGGAAAACCATTAATTGGAGATACAGCTCCTACACTATTATATGAGGGTGTAGGCTTGTAGCCACTTAACACTCCTTAAACAATTTTATTGCCACTTATACTCCCTGATTAAAATGCAGACGATGTTTCTTTTTCTCCATCAATTTAGTACGTAATTTAGTCTTTTTTTACGAAGGCAAAGGGTAATTTATTGTCACTGGACTTTCACATGACATCTCAATTTGACGCAAGAAATAATTTCATCTAGAATTTAAGGGTCCGGTGTTAATAAAACAATTAGGGATACAAGTAGTTATAACCCCAAAGTTGTACCCCCGTTTACCTTAAAATCCATGTACGTAATTCTATTTGTTCTCATATACCAAAAATACATAATTTACTTACCTTTAAACCCAAAGTGTATAGCTAACATAGGATATGCAGTTGTACACTCTAAAAGTATACATCGATACACCTTATAGCATGCAGTAATACATCCTAGAATATGACGTTATCTATAGTAAGTAACGATCACACTTTATTGTAGGAAGTTATACACTTCGTAGTCTATACTTTGGATTTAAAGGAAAGTAAACTTGAAGTTTTGGGTGTATGAAAACATATTGAACTAAGAGGTTGTTTGGTTCCCTGTTTTTGAGGAAAAGACTCTCTTGAAAGCCGGCCAAAAGTGTCAAAAGTGTCACTTTTTGGCAGGCTTTCAGCCAAAATCTTCTTTTTTAGATGCGATTTTGGTAGAAAGCCTGCCAAAATGTGACACTTCTGACATTTTTGGTAGACTTTCAATAGAGTCTTGTTTTCGGTAAAAGTTGCCTTCATTACTGAACTCATTATAAAATTAGTCTTTACAAAGAATTCAGATCTTAATCAAAAGAAAATATGAAAAATTACAACTTTCTCGAAAATAACACAAGATCCGTTCGTCGTCTCTTGCTTGCGTGGGTCTTTAGCCTGTGACGGGGATGTCGATATCCGTGGACTACCTAGCAATCAGATCAGGTTCAAAGCTTCGTCGATCCGCGAGGAGATCTAGAAACAGAAGCGCCTATCTCGATAAAAGCGAGATAATTGCTTTTCTTAGAATTACCACGACGGGATAATCCTAAGGATCGGGTACGGGTGATGCAGATCTGAGAACTCTTGATCTCTTGCGTTGAAGAACTCGATCACTTTTCAGTTCGGCAGGGCTTCGCCAATTCTCCAAAACTCCAGATCTTGAAAAAAATGAGGCCTAAGGCTTGTATTTATAGGCTTGAGGGGATAACGGAGCGGTTAAAAACACTTAAAGACCCAAATCTGCCTTGGAGACACCCTGGGGTGTCTCCACTTGATTGGAGACACCCTAGGGTGTCTCCCATTGATCCGAGACACCCTAGGGTGTCTCGGCCTTAGCCGAGACACCGAAGGGTGTCTCGTTGGTCCGAGACACTCCATATGGTGTATTTATCTGTTTTCCACCGTAATTCCTTCGTCCGAACTTGGATTTGAGTGATTCGAAGTGCGTTGGAAAGCCGACAAGGAGTTCTATCAGCTCCGATGGTTGGATTATCTGTAGAATGAATGAGACACGAAGGGCATTGTCCCTTTTGTAAACATCGCGGGGCTCCCAATTAGCCCGTGCCTTCGTTATTCCGAAATTCTGTCAGCTCACGTAGTTCGTCGATTCACTTCAAGCGTTCACCGACGTCAATCGAACTCCTGTGAACCAGATAGTGACGTTCATCGTTGTTCCTTAACACTGAGCTGTTCGTGGAGACCTATAGGCAATTTTCGATGCCTACAGATACCCCCTCCAAAGCGTTCCGGACTTGTTTCTTTTATAGAAGAGGCCGGAATACTTTGGATGTGATTGGTCCAGCCTTCAGTCGGTGTAAAGGACCTGTAGTTAGCTTCAACTCTTGGCTCCTTCGATTTACGGTCTATTCAATGCTTTGACGAATAGCCGAAGTCCTTACGGCGCTGCGTTTATCACCTGGCCGTCGTCGAAGTCTCGAGTCTACCACCAGTGAGTTGAGTTTGGCTCGTGTCATTGAGTTGACTTTGAACTGACTATTTCTGTCACATTGTGCTGACTTAGGGTTTCAGATCACCGTATGTTGCCTTTTTGTCGCAACGTGTCGACTGGCGTTAACCTAGGGTTACGTGTTGACCGGCATTGACCCTAGGGTTTCGAACATCGAACGTTGACTTTTTTGATCGTAACGCGTTGACTGGCGTTGACCTAGGGTTACGCGTTGACCGGCGTTGACCCTAGGATTTCGAACATCGAACGTTGGCTTTTTTGGTCGCAACGCGTTGACTGGCGTTGACCTAGGATTACGCGTTGACCGGCGTTGACTATAGGGTTTCGAACCGTCATACGTTGATTTTTAATCGCAACGCATTAACTGGCATTAACCTAGGGTTACGCGTTGACCGGCGTTGACTCTAGGGTTTCAAACCGTCATACGTTGATTTTTTGGTCGCAACGCGTTGACTGGCGTTGACCTAGGGTTACGCGTTGACCGGCGTTGACCCTAGGGTTTCGAATCGTTCGGTGTTGATTAGTGTGGATTTCGTCGAAATATCCAACAACCGATGAAAAATAGGCAAATTCGGACTTCGAAATGGGATCCGGGGGCTCGAAATGGGCTGAGACACCCGAGGGTGTCTCAACCTTGGTCGAGACACCCTTGGGTGTCTCGGCCAAAACCGAGACACCCTAGGGTGTCTCGGTTCAAGGCCGAGACACCCCCCCCCCCTTTTTTGCCCCTTTCTTTTTTCTTTTCTTTTTTTTTGTTTCCTCTTTTGCTTTCCTTCTTGTTTTGATTTTGTTTCCTCTTTTGTTTTCCCCCTCTTTCCATATTTTCAAAAGGGGAATCCTTTTCCCTCTCAAACTCCTTCTTCCTCATACACCATTATTTCCTTCTAAGAACTTCAAACCCATTAAAATTCTTCTCTTTAAAAAAACCCTCAAACTCAAGACAAATTTCGGATTTTTGAAGCTCCCTCCTTGGCCGAAAATTTCTTCCTCTCAAAGCTAGGGTTTCATCATCTTCAAACTCAAGGAAAGCTTCTTGATTTGGTAAGTTCCCCTTCACCACTCTCTTCTTTTTTTCAAGAAAGATTGCTATTTTATGCTTGTAATGGGGGAATAACATGAATTTCCATACCAAGATCATAACTTTTTACTCTCATGATGATGGGTTGTGTATGCACAAGTATTTGGGGGTTTTATGCAAAAATTGCAATATGGCCGAAATTTGGGGGCTTTTGTGCAAAAAGGGGGCTGAAATTTGTAGGGGCCTTTATGCAAAATGCGACTGAAATTTTGAGGCTTGGACTTTAGACACACTTGGCCACAACTTTGAGGGGTGCTTCATGCAAAAAGACCACAAATTGTTGAGGGTTTTATGTGCAAATATGGGCCGAAATCTTTTTGGGGGCTTATTTGCAAAATTAACCAAAATTGTGAGATGTCGAGGGTGTTAGATGAACAAATATGATGACCATTCCCCAATTCGAGTGTATCCTTGACCAGAATTTAGCCTTGAATACGAGGGGTATTTTGGGTATTTCACCAAAATCTATCATGATCATTGTTTTGCATGCACGAAATTTGTAGGTTTAATTAGACCTCAACTATAAAATCCTATTTATTCATAGGATTCTAGTTAAAGTTCTTAATTTTCCTTTTAAATTTGGGATACTCAAATTCATGATTATACCTGACCTGCTGATTTTCATTGCAGGTTCTTTATGTCTCCACGTCGACCTCGACCTCATAGGAGTCGTTCCCATTCGCAGCATAGCGAGGAAGAGGTTCCCACGACATCTTCTCCAGCGGCATCCTTCTTTGGGGGTGAGAATTTATATTTTCTGTATCCCTGATTGATCCCTTCGCGGGTCATTAAGGAAGAACCGACACCCTCCTTCGCGGGGGTCAAGGTTTCGGACTTGTTTTGCTTGGTCGATTCAAGTCTTCTGGTATATTGGGGCGATTTTGTGTCATCTTAAACTTTGTAGGTCGGTGTATGTTATCACGTTATTTACGTGATGATGCATACCGCTCTACCGGTGTGGGACACTCAAAATCGTCACTCTAATTTTCCCTTGGATGATCTTATCTTGCTCTTTATGAGATGGATTTAATTCCTGGATAATTTTCTAACTCTGTCTTTGTTTTGTTGCAGTCGAGTTTCCCCCGGGCAGTCTTCCTCCTCATGCCATCTCCGGTTGTAGTGGTGAAGTTTTCACTTCTGCATCCATCGCGCAGGCTATTGGTCCGCTTTCTCGGTTTGATAGAGATCGGTCTGACGAGTCTTGTCGTCTGATACGGGATGGAGGACGTCATTGCTTGCGCCAGCTGATCACAGATGTTCCTTTTACCGCGGATTCTACTTCTACTCAGGCTTTAAAGAAGCCCAGTTTTCTGTTCGGAGATCATGTTGAGGATCCTGATAAATTGATTCTTACTGATGAGCATTGGCTGAATAATGATCAGGGAGCTCTCCTGTATATCCCTTCCATTCCTCGTTAGTATTCTTTCACTCATTTGGAGGGACAGGCCGTAGAGCGACAGATGTCTTGGCATCTTACCATGATGCTGAGCGAGTTCATTGTGGATATACCTCTCATCATAAGACTCCTGGCTCTGTTGGGTATCATCATATTCGCGGTCTTCGACCAGGGATCATGGGTCTTAATACCGCACCCCCAGGCGAGGTATCAGTAGCCGCTTCTACTGTGAAGAATCGTCTAGCTCATCTTGGGAGAAGGTTACCTCCACCAGATTTTAGATGCTATGGTTGGGCCTTCTCATAACCCAAGGGATGGTGGACACGCATGACTAGTTACGTTTTGGGACGTTGGGAGAATGATTTGAAGAGCAGTGGATTATACGCACCCATACGAGCTACCATGTATGGACTCCCGGTCAGCTGCCGCCATTTCTTAGCATTGCTGGAAACATACATGCCTGACAGTAACACGTTCCTTACTAGCGGCGGAGAGTTAGGGTTGGCCTTGCATGAGATGTATCAGGTTTCTGGTCTTCCGATGGGGGGTTGTCCATACCAGGAGTACTTTCCTTCGAACCAGCAATTGGAGTGGTTGAAGAAGGATACTCCCGATATGTACGATACTCTTTGGGATCTTACTTGCCATTATCATACCTCTCTGATAAAGGTTTCTACTCTAGCGAAGAGGAGAAGGCAGGTCAGCTTGAAGCAGTTTGCTGTCTATTTGTTCCAGCATTTAGAGGGGAACTCTGGTGAGTCCATATGTGAGTTAGACATTTTGTCACCTACTGCCATCAATGAGTTGATGGAGAAGGCTGAGGCTCGCTCTTACACCCTTGCCAGCGCTCAGGGAGCTTTTCCTGTAGGAACCAAGTTTCGTACATTCCTTTGTCATGCACAGAAGTCCATTGAGCCCCGGACCCTGCTAGTAGGCTACCTTGCCCTTAGGTTGAAGAAGTGTGTCGTTCCGCATCAGTTTTCAGACGCCTTACCCCTCGAGGTACTCTTCCCTGCAGTTCAGCTAGCTTATGGGAGGGATCTCTCTCTGCTCCCAGCGATGGTTGCTGGTATCCATTGTGGGCTTAGGTATCTGGTCAGTGGTTTTGCGCAGTTGGGTTCTGAACCATCGACCGAGCTTATTTGTGCGAAGGTCGAGCTTCCTTATGCGTATCTGATGGCGTGGCTTGTTCTTCACCGTCCTGATTTGATGTCGGTGCCCAGCCCTATTGATGTTCCTGTTCCTCTCGTGCAGCTGTTGGAGAGGAGCAGATGGCTCGGGAAAACGTTCAGTGATGTGCAACGAGAGCTTTAAGTTCGTAAGAGCTGGGAGTTCTTCAAGTGTTTTCCTCACTTTTCAGGTCGCTATGGTGATGTGCTGATTGATGAGGAGAAACCCAGAACTAATCGGACTGTTCTCGACGTTGGTTGTTTCCGCTGGTTAGTGAACATCCGTGTTGGGTATCTCGTTCTCCTGGTGAAGAACCGTTGCTACATAGAGCCTTACCTTCCCTGCCGTTTTGCTCGTCAGTTTGGCTACGACCAACTATACGTTGGGAATCCGAGCCGTGGTTTGAAGGTTGAGGGAGGGCTTATTGACGGCATCCGAGCGTGGCTATGGACTATGATGGGCTGCACTGGAGCCCATTTTGCCCGTTGATTACTTACCTCAGTTGCAAGTGGTTCCTTTCTGCCAATGAGTCCATAGGTGTGAGGAGTCTTTCAGAGTTGCAGTCTGAGCACTGGGTTCAAGTCACTATGATGACTGCTCGTAAGGCTGAGCTTGCTAGGAAACAGAGGAAGAAGCATGTCAAACCTTCTCTCTCGAGCAAAGGCCGGATGGAAGACAATGAAGAGCTCCTTCCTACTGATGATGAAGACGAGACTTCTGAGGAGGAGTATGTGGATATGGACACTGACAAAGAAGAACTTAATGCAGGTTTGTCATGCTCTTTGGTCTTCTTTCTCAATCTCAATTGGTATCAACGAAAGATCTTGTTTACTTAATGAAATGACCCTTATCACCTCAGGTAGGACAGTCGATGATCATGAGTCGCTCGCTTCTCGTTATGCGAGATCCCGGTCTAGCGGCCAAGCTCCTACACAGGTTGAGATACGTGGCAAGCCCATGCACGAACGACCCATTGGTTCCAGGAGGGCTGATACTCCAAAAAGGAAGAAGACCGCTCATAAACCACACGTCGGTCGGCGCCCCCATGAAGTGGATCTAGGAGACATCGCCGACGGAGAGGAAGGTAATATTTCATCGTTTTCATTGCTTTAAGATGACTTACCTTCTGGGATTCGTAATTATGTTTTATGTTCCAGGATTCTTTGAAGAGGGCGAACTTCTACCGGACCCTGTATTCCCTGGTTCTGATAACATGGATAGCTTCATGCAGCAGATGTGTGACGCCATTCGTGACGATTCCATGGATGTCGATGCAAACATTGATACTGAGCAGGTGAACAGTGTTGAGCACACCATTCCATGTTCAGGTATATCTACATCCGATGATACCCTCCTCGAGTAGTATTTAGAAGAGTTAGGGAATTCATGATTCATTATATATATATTTTTTTTGTGCTTGGTTTTCTTTCAGATTACTTGAAGGATCCAAGCATGGAAAAAGAATCTTCTGTTCCTGATGCTGGTATTTCTGAGCTTTCCTTTCTTTCCCCATCTTCTTATACATATATCCAACACTTAAATTATTATGCAGATGTTGTAATAGAGGAGCCAGTCAAGGACGAGGCCTTTCATGATGTGGGTTTCGAGGAACAGTGGTGTGCCTCTGCACCGAGTTTCTCGGGACCTGACGCTGGATTATTAGTCGACATGCTGGCTGAGCAGGCCACCAGAAGAACCATGGGACCACCCTTTGAGAGTGATTCATTCACAGGTATATATCTGATTCCCTTCATTTTGCTTGATCTTTTGACTAATGAAGGATTAATATTACAGCTCCAGTTATTGAGACTGATTCAGTAACGATCCCTAGCATATCTAGTTTACCTCGGAGAGATGAACTTGCAGGTATGCATACGATCTAGGACGTCATGTTCCTTTCATTTATCTGATTTTTCTTTGACTAATAGAGGGGTGTAATCATAGGACCAGCCACTGGGACCGATACCCTTATGACTCCTGGCATTCCCGTTGCATCTGAGGACGATGGACTTGCAGGTATGCGTACGATCTTATCATCCCGATTTTCCTTATTTGTCCAAATTTTCATTTTGACTAATAAAGATGTGTAACTCTAGGACCAGCCGTTGTGCCTGATACCACTACAGTTTCTGGGACTGATAGTTTGCATAAAAGCGGTGTCTCCCCGCCACCGCCGAAAGGTATAACCGATTTGCCTACAGGGATTGATATACCCTCCATGACTACTCCTGCCGTTATCTTGGAGCCTGTCGGACCTCAGCCCGAGGGGACCTCCGTTGGCGTTGGTATGCTCGGAATTCGCCTTTAAGTTTTCTTATCGTATTCGATAATCTCTTAGCTTTCCACACTGTTGCTTGTAGGATCTCGATCCTCTCTATATGAGCATGTCCGCGCCCTTTTGGTCGATACTGATCCCGACAGAGACATTTTTCGTACGGACCTCGGCCTTTTTACCGTCTTTTTT
>BQKN01064480.1:71024-106440 GCA_022839385.1 Asparagus kiusianus | reverse complement strand
AATAATATTTTATTGGATGTTGTGGGTGAGTTTTAGGGATGGAAATGAAAGAAATGGGTTATTTGGAGATTTCTTGGTTTTCCATTTCCATTTCTTGGTTTTTAGGAAATAACCGAACAGCCCCTTAACGTACATGTTTCATTCAAGAAGTTTTAAGCATCCCATCTACTATGAGGTGGGGATATATACTTAGATGAAATATCCAGTGATCAATATTGGTCATTGTATTAATAGTGCGTTAGAGAGATGACATGTATTGGAGGCACAAAACCGCGGGGCTATAATCCAATGATTTAGATTTTTCGATATATAATTAATGTAATGGATCAGAACCACTAATATATACTTTCTCATGAAGTTGGATACACAATCTGAAAACAACCAACCTCATACACCAACTCTCATAATTATATCCTTAAAAATGGCTGACTAAATTTTTTTTTGGTACATCGTTATCGCAATGGATTAGGAACACTAAACACTTCCTTGTGAAGTCACGTCCTTCACACAATCCTAAAACTAGAGCTGGGCATATTCGGTTCGGTTCGGTTTTAAGCCCAATCCGCATCCAATCCGAATTTTTCGAATTCTCAAAACTCTCATCCAGATCCAGATTTTTTCCCCTTCATCCGAATATTCGGCCCAACCGAAATTCGGATCGGTTCGGTTCGGTTTCGGTTTTGGACCGAATTAATTCCATTTCACAAAAATCTGTCCACACCTGAATACCGTTGTACTTTTGGATACTTGGGAGATCTGTTCCAATTCGGTATGTCCTCCCTGTGATCCAGTTTTAAATCTAATATCCTGCACTGGGATACCAAAGTATTGATGCTTGAATAATTTATTACATGAAGAATGAAAATAGTAGAGGCAATGGTTGGACAGTTTACTTCAGGATAATAAAATACCCGATGTTTATTTTTCGGGGAATTGGACATGTGGACAAAAGAAGCATCTGTTATTTCGGGGATACCAATCACTTTCTGCTTCTTTTGAGGTTGTTTCTGGTAATATGAAAGCTTATTTTTTTGGTCTTTGTAGACGTTCGTGGTAACATTTTCAATTATTTATTAGCAATGTTATTTGAAACAAACTAGATCGTTTATATACTGCAAAAGTTTCTAACTAAAGAGCATAGAAAATGTCCTTCTATCTTGACCCGGCCTAGGTTGTTGCTGTGTATAAATACACTTTCCATCCTCACTTATTGCATTTCTGTTTCAGTAGTCTAGCAAGTAGTTATTAGCCATATTTTTGTATTTCAACTTGCTGAATATCTGTTTTTCAGTATTTATATTAGAAAATGGAGTTAGGGTTATGATTTTAAAGTATTTATATTAGAAAATTCGGTTCGGTTTTTTTCGGGCGGTTCAAGGGTTCAAACCGGATCCAAACCGCTTTAATTCAGTTCGGGCGGTTTAGAGTCTTCTTCTCATCCATTTAATCCGGTTCGGTTAACCGGCCCGCTTTTTCGGACGGTTTTTTTCGGTTGAACCGGTTTTTTTCGGTTTTTGCCCACCCCTACCTAAAACAACCAAATCTCATAATGGTACACCAACTCCCCTAAATTATAACCTTAAAGAGGTTTGAGTAAAAATTCATTCTAGTATTGTACCATGCATTAATGCAATGGACCATAACTACTCGATAAAGTTGGATTCTACACACAGTCCTCAAACAACCAATCTCATGCACCGCCAACTCCCATAATTCAATCCTTAATGAGGCGTAATGTCTTATCTAGCATCACAACACCTCCTCACTCTTTCTCTCATGTCCTTTTTTCCAGTGTCCCCATGATCATGCATTACAGGATAGGTCCGTATATTCTGTGGTTGAGAAAAGGAGTACCTCATGTTCGATACTAAACCTATCATTCAAACTTGAACAAGAGAAAAGATCCAACCCTAAAATTAAGATGTGAAGGCAAAAAAATAAAAATAATAAATAATAAAAAAATTCAAATTTGTTTGGTTACATTATAAATGGTAGATCCATGCAGGATCACTTGTTACAATACCTGTAATAATTTAATGCCTACCCAGCTCGTGTAATTCTTAAGGTAGTTTACAACATTAATTTACTCCTTTTGACAAAGCCAAAATAGTGAGTTCACTTGCAGTAATTACATTGATGATAAAAGAAATGTTATGCTTAACTACAAAGCCTTAGCTATTATATATATATATATATATATATATATATATATATGAGGACAAGAAATACTGTAAATAAGGTCCCTGGATGACATTATTTTTCTGTACGGTTTTAAACTCACATACAGATCACTTGAAAATGTTTTTGACAAACGTCCGATGATGATCATCATATGGTTCTCACATAAGCTTAACCATAAACGAGGAAAAATAATTTTTCAGAATCAGGGGTGATTTAACTGATAAAAATAGAACTAGCTAGAGTGACCAATATCTATACTCTTACGACTTGTTCAGCAATTAACCCGTATGTCAGCTTACTAGAAAAAAACTAGGCCAAGACTTAAAAATATTGTTTAGTAAAAACTATGTCAAGATTATTACACCCTCTCCCTACAGACCAGAACTAACTTAGTTATGGCCAAAACAGGTTTAGGAGGAAAGTGCAAAAACTACTCTGATAATACAAAAAATGCATCCACGAATAATCCAAAGGCGAAAAAAAAGGACTCCTCCACATTCATGATAGAGAAATCAATACATACAAATACTGCATCTGTCCCGCCATCACCATCCACACGCAACACTCTGTTGGGGATTATATAGAGATTAACCTGCGGAATTAAACACTAAACGAATAACGACACTAATGAAAATACCACAAGCAAACAAACACCAAAATTTAACATGATTCGGCAAATCGTGCCTACGTCCACGGGGCAATCCAAAGAGAAATATTCCACTATAAATCAAGAGTACAATCTCTCCAAGTTACACCTGAAGTTGAGGATTAAATCACAAGAGAAATTACAGTGTTACCTCTAGGACACCAAAACCCTAAAACCCGTCTCACCAAAAATCTCCAACTCCAGCAGAGAAACCAACACCGTACTCTCGATAGCATCGTCGTTCTAAAGACAATAACTTTTGAATCACTGCAATCGGACAACCGAGCTATCCGAAATCAAAAAAAATTTCTCTCTCTCTCTCTCTTTCTCTCTCTTCTCGGATTACTGTAGCGCCAGGATACTGTTCATTCAAAAAACAAAAGACAGGTTTTTCATATATAGAGTTCTCCAAACCTATTCCTATTTCAAATAGATCATCCAAATCCTCTTTTAGATAGAGTTTTAATTCATGTGGGCCTTATCTTAGGCTGGACCCACAACAATCTTCCCCTCCAGCCCAACGACGAGGTATGTCAATCTTTAACTCCTCAACGGGAGTTCATGCCGACCAATCGCTGACACAACTCGGTCTTCTCTCTGAAAACGGTCTTCGTTAAAAAATCTACTGGATTTTTATCTGTGTGAATCTTCTGTAGCTTCAGCTCCTCTTTCTCAACGGTTTCTCAAAGCCAATGACATCTCACATCAATGTGTTTCTTCTTGGAGTGGAATGTCAAATTCTTGCTCAAATCAAGAGCACTTTAACTATTAATAAAGATTTGATAATTATCATGCTGCAAGCCTAACTACTCCTGCAGAAATCTTCTAAACTAAATCATCTCTTTATCGGCTTTTGCAGATGCAATATATTCCGCCTCTGTTGTAGATAAAACAACACACTTCTACAATCTGGACTGCCAAGTACTGCTTCCCCAACAAAAGTGAACAACCAACCTGAGGTAGATTTCCTATGATCGAGATCACCTGCCATATCCACATCTGCAAAACAATATAATACTGCATTCGAACCTCCAAAACTCAAACACAATCTGGAACTTTCTTTTAAATATTTTAAGATCCACTTTACACCTTCCCAATGAACTTTTTTTGGATTAGAAAGAAACCTGCTCACAACGCCAACTGCATAAACTATATCTGACCGAGTACAAACCATGTCATACATCAAACTCCCTACAGCTGAAGAGTAAGAAATGTTTTTCATCTCACTCTTTTCCTCATCTGTAGTCGGGAAAAACTTTTTACTAAGCTTTAAATGACCTGCAAGAGGAGTATTGACTGATTTGGCATCTTTCATGTTGAATCTATCAAGTAGCCATTCAACATATTTCTCCTGTGATAACCACAACTTCTTGGCTTTCCTATCACGAGCAATATTCATACCAAGAATCCGCTATGCCGATCCCAAATCCTTCATATCAAAAAATTTAAATAACTCCTTTTTTATCCCACAGATTATTTGACTATCCTGACCAACAATTAACATGTCGTCCACATAAAGCAAAAGGATAATGAAGCTAGAATCTAAAATTCTCCTGAAATATACACACGAATAGGCAACTATCCTCTGGTAATCA
The DNA here is from genome assembly GCA_022839385.1 of Asparagus kiusianus. Taxonomy (NCBI): domain Eukaryota; kingdom Viridiplantae; phylum Streptophyta; class Magnoliopsida; order Asparagales; family Asparagaceae; genus Asparagus; species Asparagus kiusianus. The sequence continues at coordinate 102,018 of BQKN01064480.1, read as the reverse complement.
TGACTCAACATGAAAGAATCAAATTTCTTGTACCACTGCTTGGGTGCCTGCTTCAAACCATAGAGGTTCTTCTTTAACCTGCAAACCATGTGCTCTTTTTCCTTCACTTCAAAACCCTCTGGCTACTCCATGTAGATCTCTTCCTCCAAATCACCATGAAAGAATGCAGTCTTCACATCAAGCTGCTCAATCTCGAGGTCTAAACTAGCTGCTAACCCTAAGATTACTCTAATGGACGTCATCTTCACAAACAGTGAAAAAATCTCATAAAAATCAATGTCCCTTTTTCTGACCAAAGCCTTTCACGACTAATCTAGTTTTGTATTTCTGAATTTCTTTGTAGTCATCCTTCTTTAACTTGAACACCCACTTGTTCTTCAAAGCTTTTCTGTCCTTTGGCAAATCCACCAACTCATAAGTATCGTTCTTCTCAAAAGACTTCATCTCTTTCTTCATAGCCTGGAACCATCTGTCTTTGTCTTTATGAGCATGTCCTCCTGAAAGCTTTCTGGCTCCTCCTCTTCTGTCAGCTAAGAATACTCTGAAAGAGGATATTTCGTGGATGGTCGATACTCTTTAGATGATCTTCTAAGTTGTGGCTCTGCAAACTCCTGCTGCTAGTGATGCTCTCCCTGCTGAGGAGCCTTCTGCTCGTGATCCTGATCACCATCTCCCTGCTCTATATCTGTAGGATGCAACTGTACTGGAGATAAAATTGGTGTCGTATTTAGAATCTCACTAGCAACACTCTCTGACTGCTCTGCTCTCCCGAGATCTGCAATAGTTTGATCCTCCTGAAAAATAACATCTGCTCGTCTAGTAATTCATCTCTTTTCTGGATCCTATAGTTTGTAGCCGAACTCATCTTCTCCATAACCAAGAAAGATGCAAGGAGCCGCTCTATCATCTCTTCCTTCATAGCCTGGAACCATCTGTCTTTATCTTTATGAGTATGTCCTCCTGAAAGCTTTCTGGCTCCCCCTCTTCTGTCAGCAAAGAATACTCTAAAAGAGGATATCCCGTGGATGGTCGATGCTCTCTAGATGATCTTCTAAGTTATGGCTCTGCAAACTCCTGCTACTAGTGATGCTCCTCCCCCTGCTGAGGAGCCTCCTACTCGTGATCTTGATCACCGTCTCCTTGCTCTGGTATATGACTGTCATCATCAACACTACCATCATGCACCTGCTCTATATCTGTAGGATGCAACTGTACTGGAGATGAAACAGGTGTCGTATTTGGAATCTCACTAGCAACATTCTTTGACTGCTCTGCTCTCCCGAGATCTGTAATAGTTTGATCCTCCTGGAAAATAACATCTGCTCGTATGTTAATTCGTCTCTTTTCTGGATCCCATAGTTTGTAGCAGAACTCATCTTCTCCATAACCAAGAAAGATGCAAGGAATCGCTCTATCATCAAGTTTCTGTCTCTTCTCCTTCGAAATGTGTGCAAACACCTTGCAACCAAACACCTTTAGATGAGAATATGAAATATCTTTTCCAGACCAAATTCTCTCTGGAATATCAAAACCCAAAGGAACTGAAGGAGACATGTTGATTATGTAGCATGCAGTGCGAACAGCTTCAGCCCATAAGCTCTTAGGTAACTTTGTCATATTCAACATGCATCTGACTTTCTCCATAATGGTCATGTTGTACCTCTCTGCAACTCCATTATGTTGCGGTGTGCCGGGCTCTGTTCTCTGATGTCGAATATCACGTTTGGAGCAATAATCTCTAAACTGAATGGAAGTGTATTCTCCTCCATTATCGGTGCGCAAACACTTTAACTTCTTTCCTGTCTGCCTCTCCACCATAGCATGAAACTACTGGAAGACTAAAAATACATGATCCTTTGTCCTCCACAAGAAGACTCACATCTTCCGCGATGCATCATTAATAAATGTGACAAAATACTTATTGTCACCAATGACTCCACCTCAATAGGACCACCAACATCAGAATAAATCAAATCCAGGATATTATCTTTTCTTTTAGAAGGCTTACTAAAAAAAACTCTATGTTGTTTGCCAAATAAACAATAATCACAAGGGGTGAGTGACGAACCTTTGACAAAGGGAATGAGAGACTTCTTTGCTAATATCTGCAACCCCTTCTCGCTCATCTGCCCGAGCCTCCTATGCCACAAATCGAAAATGTCACCGTCTTGAGCCACGCTCAAAGAATCATATGAAGCCTTCGCTTAAGTCTTGTATAAATTGCAACATACGCTTCCTCTAGTCACCACAATAGAGCATTTGGTGATCTTACATTTTCCTCCACCAAATTGAATTTCATATCTCATTCGGTCCAAAGTAAGACTCGAAATCAAATTGAGCCGCAAATTGAGAACATGTTGCACATTCTTTAAGATCAATGTGCATCCGGTATCTGTCTGCAAGTGTATATCACCAAGTCCGACAATCTTCGAGTAGCTGGTATTGCCCATCTTCCCATTGCCAAAATCACCTACTTTATACGAAGTGAAAATATCTCGATTGGAGGTAGCATGACATGTAGCTCCTGTATCCACTATCTACTCGGAATTCTGACTTGCAACATACATACAATCTTCTTCTCTACAAATGGGAATAAAATCAATCTCAGACAAAGTAGCTGTAGTGTCACCGTCAGCTTTCTTCTTCTCATCTTTCTTTTCATCTTTGTTCTCACCTTGCTCTTTCTTCAATGCCCAACAATTCTTCCCGATATGACTTGACTTTCCACAATAAAAAAACCTCTCCCTTTAGACTTTGATCTGCCCTTGGATGTGCCACGACCTCTGGACTGGTCACTGTACCTACTCCTGCCCTTGTTCTCTATGACAAGTGCATGTGAATTATTTGTGCTGGTAGACTTCCTCCGAATTTCTTCATTGAATAAACTACTAGTAATCATACTCATCGATAACACACCATCTGGAGTTACGTTGCTGACTTTCACAACCAGTGTCTGTCAACTGTCTGACAAAGAACCCAATAGCAATAAAACTTGTAGCTCATCATCGATAGTCATCTTCATGGTAACTAACCGATTAATCAAACTCTTGAACTAATTCAAGTGCCCTGCTATGTTGCTTCTATCTTTGAATTTCAAGTTCACCAACCGCCTCATAATAAACGCATTGTTTCTCGCGGTCTTCTGCTCGTAGAGATCCTCAAGCTTCTTCCAAAAAGACTTCGTATTAGTCTCACCCGATACATGATGAAACACACTAACATCGATCCACATCCGAATATAATTGATCGCATTACTGTGTTGTTTTCCTCATTCTTTATCAGTCATCTTTTCTGGCTTAGCTTCATCTCCCTCAATAGGGTCATGTAAATCTTTACGATACAGAATGTTTTTCATCTTGGACTTCCATACTTGCCAATTGGAACAATCCAATTTCATCATTGTGCCAAAACTCTCCATCTTTTCCATCCAAAGCACGCCTCAAACCAGGGCTCTGATACCACTTGTTGGGAATTTTATGAAGATTAACTTGCGGAATTAAACACTAAACGAATAACGACACCAATAAAAATACCACAAGCAAGCAAACACCAAAATTTAGCGTGGTTCGGTAAATCGTGCCTACGTCTACAGGGCAATCCAGAGAGAAATATTTCACTATAAATCATGAGTACAATCCCTCCAAGTTACACATGAACTTGATGATTAAATCACAAGAGAAAATACAGTGTTACCTCTAGAGCAACAAAACCCTAAAACCCATCTTACCAAAAATCTCTAACTCCCGCAGAGAAACCAACACCGTACCCTCGACGACGTCATCGTTCTGAAGACAATGGCTTTTGAATCACTGTAATCGGACAACCGATCGATCCGGAATGCGAACCCCCCCCCCCCTTCAAGATTACTGTAGCGCCGGGTTATTGTTCATCCGAAAAACAAAAGACAGTTTTTTCATATATAGAGTTCTCCAAACATATTCTTATTTCAAATACATCATCCAAATCCTCTTCTAGATAGAGTTCTAATTCATGTGGACTTCATATGGGTCTTATCTTGGGTTGGACCAACAACACACTCTACATGTAATATCCAATGTATGATAAATATTTCTACTTAATGTAAAGCACATGTTGTAATCTTATAGTATAATACATCAATGATCATTAGCTATTTAGGGGTAAGTTTTTATGCCCTTAATCTTATTAATAAAAACAATAGAAACAGTGAATCCCATTCCACTCAAGAGATGTATTTTTCCATCAAGGTACAGGTTATCTACCCTTCTGCAGGTAGACTACAAGAGCATGTGGTTGCTCTTTGTACCAAAGCGAATACGTGTAGTACGGTACACGTGCAGATGACTGGCTTATTGTATCGGGGCTGACACCTGGACTTGAGAGAGAGAGAGAGAGAGAGAGGTGTATCATTGTATAATATTTGTATGTCTTCATTAGATGAGAGGAGGCCCCCATACTTTATAGATACTTTATAGAGAGAGAGAGAGAGAGAGAGAGGTGCATCATGGTATGTTTTCATTGGATGAGAGGAGGCCCCAACGTTTGGTTCTTCCTCTCTCTCTCTCTGTGTCTCACCCTCTCTCTTCTCTCTCTACTCCCCACCCCCACCCCCACCCCCACCCCCACCCCCTCCCAATTTCATTTCCTCTGTTCACGGGATTTGAAAGCAAATAATGAACGTGTAAAGAGTACACAGTGCCTTGCTGTATTGCATGTGAAGCCGTTGTGGCCCTCTCAAGAGAGAGAGAGAGAGAGAGAGAGAGAGCGAGAGAGAGAGAGGGAGCGAGGGAGAGAGAAACATAGGAGGAGTTTAGCTTTACTTAACTTTTTCTTTCCTCTGTTCTTTTCACTAGGCTTCATCTCACCAACAAAGAGCCCAATGCCCAACTGGCAGTTTTAATTTCATCTGAACCGAGGAAAAACAATGTGGTGTGTATTTGTAAAAGGATGGCACTGCTAAAGGACAAACCAAGCCAAGTCTGGGATTTGGGTGGGATTCTATTCGTTCTCTTCTGCCACTCCCATCTCTCTCTCTCTCTCTCTCTCTCTCTCTCTCTCTAAAACCTCTCTCTCACTCTCACTCTCTTTTCAAGCCTCCAACTGAACTCAGCTCACTTCCTCTCTCTCGTTCTCATTTCAAGGACCAATATGAAGCAGCGAATGGATCATGAGACAGAGTTTGAAGAGGAGGAGAAAGCCTCCTCTGATTGCACCAGTGGATGCCAATCTGGGTGGACTATGTACTTTGAAAAATCCTATGAAAGCAAAGCAATCTCAATGCAATATCATCAGCTACAAGACGAGGAGGAGGACGAGGAAGAAGAAGACCTTTCAATGGTCTCTGATGCCTCATCAGGGCCTCCCCATTTCCGCGATGACGACGAAGAGCACTGCTGCTGCTGCTTTCCCTCATCTGCTGCTGTCCCTTCTAACAATGGTGGGAAAAAGAGGAGGATTGACACAAAGCAAGACCCTCATTCTTCTCCCCTTGATGACACTGCTAGCTCCCCTCTCTTCAGCCTCTCAAAGGCAAGCAATTAATCTCTCCCTTCTGTGTTTTTCATTCCCATATCTCACCTGGGTCTCGCTCAATTTTGACTGTTGAAATCTCTGCAGACAAGTTGCAATGCCATCATTAACACCAACAACAAGAACAAAATCTTTGCCGAGGATGTGCTAGAGCTCTCCTGTGGCTTCTCTGCTACTCAGTTCAAGGTACATTTTCTTAGATTTTTCTTCCTCGGGTTCTTTATCTATTTAATGATTGAGAACCCCATGGCTGCATCCAGGGGAAATCTGCGTTGAGGAAACACTTGGGTTATTTCAAATCATGTGCTCCTATCAAGCCAGCATCAGTAAGTCAAATTAACTGAGAGAAACGCAGATTGTTGTTTCTTTTATTTCCACTCTCGTGTTCATTTGGTTCGTCTGCATCTCTATAGGATTCAAGGGAGGAAGGTGAGAAGAAGAAATTATGGTGATCAGCAAGAAAAGAACAGATGGAAGGCATCTGTACCGATCTTCAAGAGATCCATGTTTTTTTTTTTTTTTTTTTTGGTTGCTAGTTGATTTTAGTCTTTTCTTTTTAACTGTCAATGCAATGGGAAACAACCTGAGCAAAAGAGAACAGAAAATAAACTGTTTCTGCTTTCTTTTCATTTTTCTTCTCTTACTCAATTCTCTAGTGTGTCATGGGTGGGGGTAACAGAGAGAGAGAGGCTAGTAGGTTCTGTTCAGTTTTGTGTCCGTATCCATCAAAGTTGCCCCATTGCTCAGCTCTCATCCCTTCTCCCGTCTGCTCATCGATAACATCCTTAACTGTGATCAAACGATAATGCACAATCAAAACGCATATCAAGTTCAAAATTTGTTCAGTATGATCAGTTCAAAGCATACACATGCGCACATGTAAATAAATGGTATTAAAAGCAAGAGCTAGCTAAAACAGTTGTGAATTTAAACCAAAGAGGGCTCCAATATGGGGTCAATATCAATACCAGGTTGTCCTGTTAATGCCACATGATCCCCCCTCCAATGATGCGCAAGATATCACGGTGGAGATTTCAACCCCATGGGAGTCAGTGAGGGATCATAAGTGAGTCCTGCAGAGGGTTTTTAGGCTGGAGTTTTTGTACTGTTGGCTAGAGCCAGAAGGACTTTGGGGCTCAATAGGAGGACAAATGTGGCAACTTCAATCCACCATGCACATGATGGCACTGAAAGGGACCAAAAAGGGAGGATCCTGCTCAGCCTCTTGTTTCCCTCTCTTTTTTAACTTCCGTTTTGAGAAACCAAGCAATGGGGGGAAAAGGAAGCATGGCTTTCCCTACCCCATTTGATCTCAATCTCAATGAGGGAAGGAGGCAGGGCATGTGGACACAGCTCCTAGGACTCAAAAACTAATCTGAGCTGGCTGTGTGAATTACGAAAAGCAACAGCTACAACAAAATATGGAAAGAGGCAAATCTCAAAAGGATGATATCCTGAGATACTGCCATGAGATCTTCCAATGCCCAGAGCATGAACCCCCAAATTTTATTAGAGGATCTAATTACTTCTCCTCTTATTTACTTAGTATTTGATTGATTCAGGCCTCCAAGGATGTCCCTTTTGAAACTGCCATCGGGGTCATGAGTCATGCAAACACTTGGTTTTTTTTAATTATTTCCTAGTCAATCTCTTGTCTGCTGCTGCATTGGTCTGCCCATGGGAGTAGGAGAGAGATTTTATATGATGGAAAAGAGAGGGGGGAGCATGTGGGAGCTTGGAATGTTCACCCATCCCTGCATCTTTTGGTCTCTTCCACTTTAATTATATATTAATTAATTAAATTGCCTGCATAAAATCCAATGATTTGAGAACGGATAAAATGCAGATGCTGCATTAGAAAAACTAATGTTAGTCCTCCATCATTGCAGCTCATCATGTTGGATCAGAGTGCCTGGAGACTGAGAGGTATGGAATCAAAATTTCCCTGTTTCCAATTACCCCAACCTAAATTTAACCCCCCCCTTGTAAGAAGTGGATAAAGATGGGTCTGTGTATAGGGAAGCATTCCCTGTGACCTTGTGTTCCTATTATTCTATGTTTCCAACTAAACAAATACTCTTGCTTCCATGTGTTTTAGGCTCGGGTTTCTTCCCAGTCCTCATAAAATCTAGAGATGGGCAATGCTTGGCTGCTCCCCCTCTCTGTGTGTTCCTTTGACCGTGATCTGTTTCATGTTCTGGGAGCTGCTGCTTGCATGTGCACCCAACCGCAATCGCACGAGCACATGGATCACACGTGGTGCGGCACGCATGCACACAATCAGATGCGCACACGTGCACGTGCGCTGATGATACTTCCCAGGCTCCAAGACTTGGCAGACATACAAGGGAGAAGGTGGCCATTGCCAAATAATTGATTATCTCGTTTAAGACAGATTCGGAAACCAACCAACTGGAATTAAGTTAATAACATAGGGTGTTAAATGCCCTAAGAGGCACCTTCTCCTGCAACAAACCTCTTTCTCCTCGTCGCGGTAATCCAAGTTATTCCAGGCAATTCATTGATTTATCATTTCGTTTCTCACCGGCAGCAAACTGAGAGGTAATCATCCGAGTAATTTCCAAGCTGTGGATCGAAGTGGTAGATACTGAACAAGAGAGAGCATCCTTACTAATGATCAAACAGATGGGAGCATCAATGCACCCTTATGTACAATATTGATTCAGCATTTGATTCTACAGATACGTGGGGACTCATTAGGAAGTGATCATATGATTTGCAAGTCAGAACAAAGACCGCTTTCTGCCTTGCTTTCCTAAAGTTGACTCAAGTCGACATCTTATGGCCCTACTACCAGTTGGACTCTCATTATGTATGTCAATGGGACTGCACTTTTCGCGGGGGGAACAGTAAACAAATTAGCCCATGATCAGATATACGCATCAGGTTAAAATAAGGATCCACAGATCAGAAATGAAGTAGTCAAGAGTTGAACATCATAAAAATAATATGACCCCCAATTTCCAACATACTATTTACTGACATTCGCCTAGATAATTAATGCAGATCAGTAAAGCCAACAAGCATTCAGTTATTTGATATCAGCTTTGTAATATATTGTTACTAAAAGGTGTTCCCCCTCTTATCTGACTCAGCCACGTTATTCTAGGTTCAAAATTTTACCATGCTCCTAGCTAGATCTTTCGTCGACCCAGCCAAACTCTAATCATGCTCACAGAATACACCCATCCAAAACTGATGTTGGAACCTAGATCTGATCCAAGTTGATGAGAGCATTACACGTGAGAAATGAGAATGATTTCTGCTCCAAGCTGAACTCAGAAATATAAAAACCTCCATTTTGAGTGGCCTCAAGCTCATCCCAGGCTACAACTCCAGTAGAGTGGTCAATAGAACAAAAACCATCTACGTACCTATTGTCTCCATTGAAGTATGAAGTCGACTCTACTCAAGGAAGATCTATTTAATTGGGAATACGAAGAAACTAAATTCTTTGTTCGCAGTCGGTCTTAATTTACGAGTTTAGACACTCTTTTGGTTTCAGCAACACTCAAGTCTTCCTGAATAAATAGTTCATGTAAATTATAGTAAGCATCCGAACTAGCAAGAACTTCCAGTTTTCCATCAAAATTTTGGAGCTTCTTTTTGTTCACTAAGAGAAAGAAGCATCTTTTTAAGTGGGGAGAAAACATTTTATTCTCCGTTAACACAATGAGTTGTTCTACAGGGACCCCAAATCATGGGACCCAAGGGGGGGACAGGTGAGGTGTCAACCCCTGGGTGCATGATCTACTGTTCATGAACAGTAGTAGATCATACACCCAGGGGTTGACACCTCACCTGTCCCCCCCTTGGGTCCCATGATTTGGGGTCCCCAAGGAATTTTTCTAACACAATATGACACAAGAATTTGTTTGTATCTTACAGCTTTAAACAATAATACTCGTGTATCTCATCAGCTTATACTCATTTACTGTTCCAAACCTAATCTGTGCGAACTCACAAGCAAGGATAAAAAGTGAATAAAGAACCACTGCCACGACCCCTAAGATATGAGGACAACTCACATAGGCCAAGGGGATGAAGAAAAGACTATTTTTGAAATAACCTATGACTGTAAAAGAACACCTCAACGTAAATCTAGGAAAAGTTCTTTGTAATTTGCTGCAGTCTAATACATTAACATATTGAGAGAGATCATGGTAGTGTATAGTAATTCAATAATTTAGGAAAGGCTTCCACGAAATCCTTACCCCTTTCACATAACCCTCACTGTTAATCCATTGTTTACAGTGATGAGAAAGTAATAATGCTGGAGGGGAGCAACTCCGGTGACCACACGTAACCCTTGTATGAGTATTGTAGGGAACCGATACCATAATCCAAATGCTATCCCATGAAACAATGCAAATTAGATGTATGAAGTAAAATTCAAAAGAGGTTTTTTTACTAAATTTTCTATTAGTGCATACTAGATATTTTTTTAATGCAATTTCCTAAATTCAGTACAAATCACATGCTTAGAAATATGGAGACTAGAAACTATACGGCGTCAACATGACTATTTCCTATAAGAAAAAATTTCCGGGCTGGCCTAGACGAAGCAAAAACAAAAATATCGACTTTATCAGGGTCAAAAGCCGAAGTAATGGATGTTCTACCGAAAGAAAATTTTATTTTGATTATGATGTATTCAGTTTATTTATTGGTAGCTAACACAACCCAAGTACCAGATTCTTTCTTCAAATTTCCCTAGAATTTTCATCTCGAGTTTGAATTTAACACCTGCAGTCCAATTTCAATTATACCAATGGTGCATCATTTAGCTTACCAGTCACACAGGAGATTAAGATCATATGAGCTACTACAAAAAAAATTTAAGAGTTTAACTATCAAACGCTCTACCGTGTTTGAAAAGGACTTGAATTATGGAAAGGGTCACGATTTCTCTTAACCGCCCAACTGTAGGAGGAGAAATATTAAGCTACATGTATTAGTTCACTCTAACATCAGTAACTTAAGCACTGAAACATCCCACTGAGTCCTGAGAATAAATATTTTTAGACAATAAAATGAGAAGAAGGAAAAAAGATCCAAAAATAACCCAATCAACCTGCTGGAGGACAATTAAAGAGCATTGTTAGAGTGATACACTCCTTTAATCTCAGCCACATCAACAATCTCGCAGTGTTACTTATCCTTATCAAGGTTCTGCAAAGTAACCAGAAACAGAAAGAAAGTACCTACAGGAGATTCCTTGAAGGGTATCCTCCTCTTTTACTCCCTTCAAAATCAGATAGATCTGCAAGGACAGTTTTTAAACTAGGTTCTATGAATCTGAAGATTCATGAACCATGCCTTCAAGGGAAATGTGTGGTGAAAACTTTATGAGAACGAGGACATACAGTCTGGCTAAACTACTGAGGCTGGGTTATGGCATTATGCCAATATGGCAGGAGGTGCTATCTGTATGGGAAATGGAAAATCATACGTGAGTTCAGATCCTGGCTGTTTAGGTCTTTCTTAGCTGGCGGTCTGGCACTTAAATCACCATAGGCAATGGACCAGTGATATTAGATTCTTGTGAGACATAAATACACATCTTATCCACAAGCTTCTAGCCTGTTTGAGATTGCAAAGGATGAGAACAGCATGGCTGCTTCACAATAACAGAGGGACCCGTCGCCAACAATTGCCGATGAAGCTTCATTTGTATGTTAATGTAGCAGGAAACGGAACAATGCAAACATGGTGTAGTTCCTTCAGACCCTGAAATTGATAATGAAGTTCTGAACAATAGAAGGATTCTATCACCAAATTCAAACCAATATAGAAGGCTCATTTCCTAAATGGAGATAAAGCCTTTCTTGTGGTTAGCTAAGATAACAATACTCTCGCCAGATTAGCCACATATAGGGGAAATGGCAGGCTCAGAAGACTGCCTCACGTCATACAGGAAAGGAGACAATCAATCATTTTCACATCACTAACCAAACCACAAGTATGTGCCAAAGGCCCTTGAAGGAAAACTAAACATCGAGGCTCACCCCGATTCATTTAATTCCCTATTGTCTAACATGAGGGATAGGAGAGCTGGCCAGGGTCTAAGTGTCATAAGGGCAATTTACGCAGAAGTCTTATATTACGTTATTTGGGAAATGAATAATAAGAGGATGGCCAGTAACATCAACGAAGAAGTTAAACCATTGGTGAAGAATCTAACATAATATTAGGAAGGGAGACCTCCGGGACTACATAGACGGACAAGAAGACTCTTCCATAACCAAAATCTTTTAGGACAACCCTGATGCATTGACTGCTGAACGGATGACAGATCCTACTACATCCTCAAATACAATGTGGTCATATCAATAATTTGATAGCTGCAATAAGAATGTAGCAAGGAAGCATACTAACTCAACCATAAGTTTCCAATCTGAAAGTAGAAAAATTATTAGTATTATCAAATTGATAAGGAGCACCAATAAAGAAGCAGATGACTCTATAATGAGGATGTTGCCAGTAACTTAATTCGACCTATAACATTCACAAAACAAGAACTACCTACATCAGAAATATACAATCATCATGTTAGTGGAAGGGGGGAAAAGAAAAGAAAAGAGAATTGTGCTACTCACCTCTTCAGATCTCCAATATCATGATCGCAGGTTTCATCACCTTATTCTCTTTTCCTATGCACTTCATTATCGGCTCATCATTTCTGCTATTTCGTTGAATATTGCATTGATCATTTCACATCAGGATACAGCTGATATACCCTGTTCCGCCACCAATTCCATCTCTTTTCCTTGTAGGACAAGGGCCACAGATGTCAAATGGATTACAGAGTTCAGAGGAGGAACTCTTTTAACATAAAGCACCTCAGTAATCTTGGACACTCATAAACTCCATTAACATATCTGAAGGTGTACAGCTGAACAGATATATAGGCAGACTAGGAAAGCAGACTAGAGCAATACAGTTGAAGGGCTAAATCTTCATGATCCAATTGCCTGACCCGGAAGGCGATCTTACAGAAATGTGCCTTAGGACGGAGAAGCAATCGGTATTGAGCATGTGGACTTCATTAGTGAACATAACATTGTAAATGAGATCAGCCTTTCCTTCTCATAATCCAAATTTCCAACATTGCATCGATCTCCTCTCTCACTTAAGTGCAGATCTTGCTGAAGACACCTTGAAAAGCAGCAGAACCCCCTGCTCTGGGAATCATAGACTACCTCAATCTGCTCTTAACAAGAGCGTCTGTGCGTAATAAATAGAAGACCATAAAAAATTATTTTGAGAATAGTGACTTAGTGTCAGTATATAGTTTTGGATCTTATAGTGAAAGATGTGAAACTACTAAATCTCAATGCTTGCCAAATAAAACACACAACAAAGAGGTAGTAAATCATGTCGTCACTGAATATAAATTTAAAAAAAAAATCATATGGGCTATGTGGACATTAACTATAATCTGACATATTCATCTTCAAACCAAAACAAGATGGAAAGAAAAGAGAGTGAAAAACATTGGCCTCTTGCAAAAACCTGATTCCTACTTATATCACATGTATATTCATGACTAATACAATGCTGAATCTTAAAATGAAGCAGAAGTATGTTTACTAGTCCCTTTTGAAAACAGTACTTCTCGCATATTTCGCATGGTCGCTCTATGAGTCTTAGTGTATATCAAACATAAATTCATAGTCATTGAACGGAAGAATAAAATCTCGTAAATCTCCTTAGCTATTTAACTTCAGGTTAACATATTCAACTGCAAAATAAAGTAAGTGTTTTCGCATATAACGCCCAAGTCTTTGTAACTGCAAATTTACCTTGAAATCTTGATATTTACAAATTTACCCCTAATTCCTCAACATTGGATAAAAATGCCCCTCTTATATAACTGCATTACATGATTAACAATTGGTCTGTACAATCCCAAAAATACCACCATACTCAATAAATCCTCTCCATCTCCCTGTTGCCTCCTCTCAAATTTCTCAGATTGGACTCCATAGGCACTGCCTGCTCATCAAAGCTTTTTCACCACAGACACAAACTTGTTCTTATCCTCCACTAACAAACTCCTCGGATTGAGTCCAACTTCAGGTCTGGGTCAATTGTACTGAGATTAAAATTGGGTTTGGGTCGAGATTGATTTTAGGTTTGATGGTTGTTTTCAAAGGACAATCGAAATCCAGTGGACACTAAAGGAGGGCAGATGTGTTTTGTATAATTAACCAATTAACGTAATGATAATTAATCTTAGTTAATTCGATACAAGCATATTTTAGTCATTATGTAACTACAGAAATTATAACAGCAAAGAGAGAATATAGTGGGAATATTCACTAACAGTGTTAAATGAGGAGCATTTTTATCCAATGTTAAGCAATTGCGGGGTAAATTTGCAAATGTCAGGGTTTTTTTTTTTTTTGGGTGTGGAGAGGGGGAGAAGAATTGTAAATACAAAAGATTTAGGGTGGGGGGGGGGGGGGGTTATATATGCCAAAACAAAAATAACATAAAAAGCAACAGAAAGGAAACTTTATCCTCTCAGAAACCTGCATGGTAATTAAACTCCTGGTAATGTGTAACCAAAAATAATATAATGAGGTTTTCACACTAGTGACATCTAAATAAGTGAGCTGGAATATCTATTAAAAAGATGGAAGATAAATGTTGATGATCATTCATAATCAAGAAATTAGATGATTTCTTCATAACTACAAGTGTTACGTAGAGAATGAGAGAAGACAAAAAGATCATTATTCATCCAACCCTAACCTCCCTTAAATAGATATTGAGAAGATATTACAAAATAGGCATGAGATAAAATCATATCTAATCACATCTCACAATATCTCACCAATATCTCATAATATCTACTAAATTTACTAATGCAAAATTATCAATAACATATAACACTCCCTAATCACATCTCACAATATCTCACCAATATCTCATAATATCTACTAAATTTACTAATACAAAATTATCAATAACATCTAACACTCCCCCTCAAGCTGGAGCATATATACTATATATGCCTAACTTGTTACAAATGGAGGAACAAATTAGCTAGTAGAAATACCCTATGCGGGTAAACCAATAGAAACACTATAAGCGGGTAAGCCAGTAGAAACACCCTAAACGGGTTAGCCGGTAGAAACACCCTCAACCAATAAAAACACCCTATGCAAGTAAGCTAGGTGAAACTCTAAGCGGGTCAACAAATAGAAACCTAGGTGGTCAGCCAGTAAAAACCCTTGGTGGGCCAGCCATAAGAGAGAAACCCTAGGTAGGTCAGCCAATAACGAGAAACCCTAGGCGTGTCAGCTTGTATAGAGAAACCCTAGGCGTGTCAGCTAGTACATAGAAAACCTAAGCAGGTCAACCAATAGATAGAATCCCTAGGCGGCTTAGCCAGTAAAAGCAACGTCAGAATCAACTACGTACTTTTGCATCCAACCATTGGAAGATGACAAAGAGCGATACTATATCGTCATGAACAGTGTCGTTATTCCTTTTGAAGTTTTTTCAAGGGTAGGACTTTTTTATTGAGGTTCGAAAAAGATTTAGTAAACAAATGATGTAGAAAATCAAAGATGTTGAAGCCGCCAAAGATATTATCGTAGTCGCCAAGGAGAGCATGAAGGACATGCAAAACCCCTCGACGGCCTCGAGATCTAGAAAGATGGAAAAAAGTTGCTAAAATGGAGTAGGCGCTAATACCATGTAGAGAATGAGAGAAGGCAAAATTCATTATTCATCTAACCCTAACATTTCTTAAATCGAGATTAAGAGGATATTATAAAATAGGTATGAGATAAATCATATCTAAGCATATCTCACAATATCTTAACAAAATTTCATAATATCTACTAAATTTATTAATACCAAATTATGAATAATATCTAACATGTTAGTTACACAACAAGAATCATTCAGTAGGCACCTAGTCTTTTTTTTTTGTGTGCTTATTTTGCTATTGGAGAATACATTCTGTTTCACAGCTTCTTTTTAACCGGTATAAAATAACGTTACTAAGCATAATCATCGAGGGATAAATTTTATTGATAGAATTCATACTGTGAGATTTCAAAACAACAATAGAAAATGTTGTATTCTTTTGGGCACCCAAATACTAACCTTTACGTCACATCCAATGTGAAACTGAAGTAAATTCCTCCTATTCATGTTTATCAGTTAATTGCCTCAGCTGCACAGTTCCCTCAAACTGAAGTAAATTCCTCCTATTAATGTTTATCAGTAAATTGCCTCAGCTGCACAGTTCCCTCCCAACTTGAACTTGTGACTAAAAAGGGCGCTGCAGAATTAATCTGTAATTTTGTACGACTAAATGCAGTGCTTAGGAAGAAATATTCGTGGAACTTATGTCTCGATTATCCACTGTTTTCATTATGTTGCTTTTCGGGTGAATTCTTGGATCATAAGTTATGCCAACCTATTCAAGTTCAGCACTGAATACTTGTTCACATCAGCATACTTAATTTGTGCAACAATTTCTAGTTATACGCGGTATCCAAAAGTATTCAACAAGTCTTGTTTGTAGCTCTCCTTCAGTTTGGTATATCGAATCTACAATCATGTGAAGACCACCAAAAACAGAACTTCCCAAGGTTCAAATTCCATTAAATAAACAGTTACACAGACTCTCTTCTGCTGAAAGATTCTCGATTGAATTGTTACGCCACTGCAAGCTTCTCTTCTCTTTTCTGTAAATTTCTGCATCAGAAATTCTACCAGCCTCTTCCAGACCAGTGATCAGCACTGCATAAGTACCATGTGACATGGGGATGCCTTGGCTTCTCATTTTTGAATAGATCTCAAGACCTTTATCCACTTCACCAGCTTGAAAATAAGCACTCATCAAAGAAGTATAAGTAACAGTATTCTGGTCAGAGAGGGAAGAATGAAAAATCTTTGCAGCAATAGAAGAAAGGCCAGCACATCCAAGTTGGTGTATCAAAATAGAAACGAGATAAGATCCAAGGTCAATGCCGGCCTGAACTATTTCCTCTACAATCTCCATCACGTTCGACAACGAGTTTGCTCTGATGAGAAGACCAAGAAGAGAGATGTAGGCGCACCTATCAAGTTTCTTATCTGTTCCCAAACAGTACTGAAATGCCAATAAAGCACCAGACAACCTAGAGTTTGCACAGTAAGCTTGGACAACAGAAGACATAAGTCCAGAATCTAATTGTATCTCACTATTTATCTTATCATTCAATATACGCTCAATGGCTATAAAATTCTTTTTTGCAAGAAGATTAATAACAAGTTCCCTATCAATAGTATAGAGAATGTTATCAGAATTCATTCTAGAGTCAATTTCTTCTTCAATGCCTTCAAAAGCAAGATGAGGGTTTACTTCTCGGAGGAGATGATTGATCTTGCCAGAATCTTTAAAAGCTTCAAGTGCTTCCAAAAATATAGGACGGCGAAGGACAATTGAACTATCCTTCATGTATTGGAGAACATGAGCAATTGCTGATGTATTTCTAGCTACAGAACACTTTTGAACTAGAATATTGCATGTAGCTTTGTCAGGTGGAATCCCTGCTTCTAGCATTTTGCTCATTATCTCAAACGCAGCATCAAACTTCCCTGAGATAGAGCAAAAAGTATTGATTCATTTATTGGGGGGAAGAACCTAGGGTTAGTAACAATTAATAAGTTAGACGAACTTCGTAAGTATATCCTCAATATTGAAATCAAAGATTTTCAATTATTTCCAATTTAGACAAAGTTTTACATGTCATGGTTAATAAATAAAGTACTGCCCAAAGACCCACTGAAAAGGGAGTATGTGTTATATTGTTATCACAAGAATGGTCCAACGGAAGTGCTGAAAGAAAATAAGTCCAATAACAATACATGAGCTGGTTTTAAATATATTAATGTCATGTCCATGAACAACCACAACAACACCAACAAAGCATTTTTATCCATTCAGCAAATGTCAACACTAAATTATCAAATGAAGACATGAAAGACAAATAAATAAACTCATGCAATATGCATCTGATGGATGGAGCAGTTGCCTCTAATCTATTATCACTATAAATGTGGTAGGAAACACGGATTAAGTTCTTAACCTATTTCCTAGATTGCATGGATATGGGTGTAGGTGCGGACACGGATAAATACACACGGTCATGGGACACGGAAAATCTGTAGTTAGTAGATGAGCGGGCGAGCAGGCATGCAGACATACATGAGAAATAAGGTTATCCTTGCAACCAAGGACCAAATTTGGTCATTGGTAGTTATGTTGCCAATTCTTATCCACTCGTCCAAAGAGTGATTAATCAAGTGCAGATCATTTTCAAGTAGACAACTTATAATGCATGGATGAGAAGTGGTCACCAGTCACCTCGCTACCAAGCACCAGCTTTTTGCTTGGTACCAAGGACACTCAATTTTCTCTATATGTATGTACGTATGTATGAATATATGTCTACATATATAAATATACACGTACATATACATACAAACACACACACACATGCACGAGCACAACACGCACAATAGATCAAATATTGAATTAAAATACCTATAATATTGGCATGTTTCTTTTGCTACCTATAACAATTAAGAATCAAGTTAAATCAAACTAAGAATTAAGGTTTAACAACAAAAGTTTAGTTTTGATTGAATGGGTTACGATGGGTATGTTTCAAATCTTTAAGCAGTGGGTTTCGGTTTTAAGTTAAAAAGACCTATTGGTTTTGAGGTCGACATATCAAAGAAACTAGTTCAGGATTATAACTAATGGGGAAATCGAATTTTTTTAAACATGTATCCATGGCATGTCCGCAGCGAATCTGTGTTTGCCACATGACCGACATAGATATAGCACTCAAAACCGAAGTGTCCGATAACCTAGCCTTATGTTTGGTTTTTATAATAATAAGACTTAACGCGTGTCACTTTCATGTTTGAAGATTTCATGCCATGCAACTTCTCAAAGAGCTAAATCATGATAAGGATGATGAACATAGCATGTAAACGATAGACACAAAGTATGAAATTCATCTCAAGCACATGCAAAATCTAACCATAGTTGGCCTACTTCTATATGAGAAACTAAGCATTTTAACTAAGAGTTAGGTTGTTAAGATCCAATAGGGTAGATAACCACTTTTAGTTGGTTATACGGAAATAAACAACTAGTATTTAATCGTCAGTGTTCCTACACTACTATAAAAGGCCCTATTAGCAACAATTGTTTGATTAAATTGTGGCTATTAGGGCTTATTGATACAGTCATGACAACTCTATCCTCCTTTCTCTATTTGAAATGGTAACCCTCCAAATCTCAATTAAATTAATAAAATGAGTTAGATATTTCCTTTAAAATAAAAGCAGTAAACAAAATTTTTAGGGGGAAAGAAAACACGTGAAAGAAATAGTGGAAAAGAATTCATCCTCCTCAATTAATCAATCGTCTCCACCTCAAAACCTCCGCGCTCCAACCTCAAAAACCTCTGCTTGTTTCAAAATTCACCACATGATATCTGATCATCAAAGCGAAAATCTTTCGGCGTCTCTAGCCTTTCAGATCTTGTGCAATTGTGCTCGCATCCCCTTTTCGATCACGTGCGAGGCATGCGCTGATCATCGTTTTCTCACCTCACAAAAGGTACTTCGAGTATTATTCTTATAGTGATTAACTTGTTTATTTCGTATTAATTTGTAAAAAAAATCCAATTCCTGGTTGTAATTCTCTAGATCAAATTTTATCGATCAAAACACTCTATTTTCCCTTTTTTACACAAAAAATGAATTTTTCTTTAGTTCTTATTCTTACTAAAAAATCACAATCATGATCTAAGGAGTACTTCTCATGCTCTCCTTCAATCAATTTGAAAAGTAGGATTATTATCCTCTGATTTTTTTTCCTATTTTATGATATTCAATTATTTGATAAGTTATATGAATGTCCTGATTCCTTAGTTATTAGTGTACATCTAGATTATCCAGATATTTTATGTAGGCTTTCATATCTATGTCCAATACTTCCCATATCCGTGTCCGTGTCGGACACTCCTTGAACACTTCTTGTATGCATACATACATTTATTCAGATTTGTACTCAATTATATAACACATGTATTTGTTTAAAAACTCGTGATACATATCTTAAACGTATACTTCACCTTAAATTCATGCACCTCGTTGGACTCGGGATAGGTTAGTTTTAGCACGTATCTAGTTCATAAAAGGATCGTTTGGTATCTAGCTAAAAAAAGCAAGCGAATTTTTAATTTATAATCTACTCAATAAAGGATACATAAAAGTGTTTTAAGAATTTTAGTTCCCATAACATGTGAATGAAAAATACATATAGATCGTTAATTTTAATATGTATATAGTTGCGTCCTAATATCCTAAAATTTACAATTATCTTCTGTCCCGTATCCGCACCCGTGTTCGTGTCCATACCTACACCATATTTGTGCAACAAAGGTGCACATGCATTGTAATGTCATGTTTGTTTGAAATATGATGAATTTAGCTATTACAAAATACTACTTTTTATTCAAATAGCAAAGGTAGACTCTTTTATGTGAATATTTAAAGAAGAAACAGAGAAAGATTGGCAGGGGAAACACTCAAAATTTAGATTAATGAAGAATAATACTCACAGTTACATTATTTGTTTTCTTATCCGTGTCCTAGACACTATTTTTGGGTTTAAAGCTCCTCGCTGGTGACCTCACATTGCATGGCTTTCTATTCTAAGAGCAAATACTTATTAATTTTTGAATTGTACTTGACTTGTGCATTGTAGGTTCTTGTTTGTTTTCCTTGAGCATTGGAGGTTCTTGTAAGTCGGAGACCTCCACCTGCATTGGACTTTGCATCAAGTATGTCTTCTTTTATTCCTATCCATGAGAGAAAAGCATATAATTGACATATTTTTCATCATATACAGAAGTTGGAAGGCAGTGAAGCTATTGAGTTGAAAAACTTGTAGATAACACTTGCAGCGGCT
The DNA here is from genome assembly GCA_022839385.1 of Asparagus kiusianus. Lineage (NCBI taxonomy): Eukaryota > Viridiplantae > Streptophyta > Magnoliopsida > Asparagales > Asparagaceae > Asparagus > Asparagus kiusianus. The sequence continues at coordinate 81,488 of BQKN01064480.1, read as the reverse complement.
CTGAACTTTAGATTTAAAGAGAGAAGAAAATATAAATTTTAAAGTCACAATGGGTTTGTGTGCTTTGTTTTTAGGATAACTCTTAATATTGATGGTTTATGCGCATCTTGAAAATATCCTTTCGTATATATGCAATAAATATTTATGATAATTATTGATGAGAGCTTGTTTCATTAGGTACAAGATGCCACCTAAACTTGCTAACAAGAGAACAGTGATGATTGGGAAGAAGAGAAGACTATATGTTGAGCCCTCTACTAAGAAGTTTAAGGACACAAATATAAATAACCTGCCCAATTGTTGTCAAAAACCAAGTACAGGTATTGTATTATTTTATTTAAAGAATATGCACTTTTTTTAGAGGTCATGTACAGTAAACCATGTTAGCAATACAACTTCAAATCTTTGGCAGGGAATTGTTATTTCTCTTCCTTTCAGACTGTCATCGAGTTTTGGTTCTATCATGTGAATCCTTTAGAAGTTCATATATGTTTTTTTGTCAATAAGTTTTGCATTGATCACCTAAATCTCTAATGTAAAAAATAGGATCCAGGCATAACTGAAAGATACATTTATAAAAGTCTAAACGCAAAGCATCAAAAACATAGAACAAGACCTCTGTTATAGCAATACATAACCCTTTGTTGGGATTACTTCATGTGCTGCTGGTAAGTTCAAGAGATCCTTTTTTCCATTCTGTACTTTGGGTTGATGGAGTTTTTACATGTAAAATGTTTCTATAAGGAAATCCATGGTAAACTGGCTATGAATACGCAGCAAGGTTTAATTATCTTAGTGGTTGACTTTTATTCCTCTTTCATATTTATTTGGAAGTTAAAGGGTTTCATTGAAGACTCTACTTGGTTTTCCTATAATTATGATACAAAAACTTCCAGAAGGTTTTAATTTATTGCTAGAATGAGTTTATATGTTATTTTTTCTTCTTTCATTTGCTTCTGAAAGAAATTCATACATCATGTGCTTTTTGCAATTTATATCAGATAAGAAATATGTGTGCAGTTCCATAATTCATTAGTGAGATTTTTTTTTTTTTTTTGGTTTCTTTCATATGTTTCTTTCATCATACACTACTATCCATTTTAGTTACAAATCGTTCATTTTCTCATAGTTTCTCAAGTTAATCGACCACAACAGAGTCTGCCCTCTGTATATCACCGTAATATTAGGCCTCAAGCTCTTGTGGTTCATGAACACACCCCCACCGTTGATGATGCAACTCCAATTGTTGATGGCTATGATGGTGATACTCGCTATGTTGATAACACAACCAATTTGGAGACTTCGACAGGTATTTCAATAATTTAATTTTTGTTATTTTCAGCTTGTTTGTATGGACTCACATATGTAACATTTGCATGCTTGTTTTAAAGTCACGATAATGACAAAAAAGGTAACATGGAACCTACTAAGCTGGGGACTTTTCGTCTTCCGCTAGGGCAGAACGCTAGAATCATATAGTTACATGGAGTAATGGACAACTTATTAGTCGCACTGCGTTCCAGCTTTCACAGGAGCTTGGTTATTATGCCCGGATAGATAGGTTACTCCCGTTAGGTAAGGAGTGGGATGATGGGTTTCAAGAAAAGACGGGTGATGTTATGGAATTTCTAAAGGTATATCTATTTCTTGGTTATGATTTAAAATCAATGTATTTATTTATAGTTATCGACCCTCACATATTGCTCTTTGGTTAGGATAATTTTATTTGGCAGAGCGTGTACGAAGACCAAAAAGTCCTGGCTTCAATCCGCTAGTGAATATGATCTTAGCTGTTCGTTGGTGCACTCTTGTGATGCAGGCAACAATTAGAACATGGAAAGCAACACTGAAAAAAAGTATTATGATGGTCGGAAAAGTGCTTCACCTCAACAGTATGATCAGATCAACTTCAAGAGAATCACTCGCAATGAGTGGGAAGACTTCGTCAAATATATAGACAATCCCAATAAAAATGTAATCTCTACATATCAAGCCAATGCAAATATACAACCAGAACCTGTATTGGAATCATCAAGGGATCTGAAACACTAAAGCTTCTTTGTTTTAGGAAACTTGGATCTGAAACACTGTTGTTTCAGTGTTTTAATTATTTGAGATATTTTAGTTTTCAGTTCACCTTGTGTTTTGAGTTTTGAGTTAAGAGGAATCATGCTCGATCTTTTGAGGAAAAATGGGTTTAGGATAAAATTAAGAATACCTACTGTGCATGTTACAGTACCTACTATTAAATAGTCACTTTGAAAAGTAATAGCTACAGTTGACCCTTTGGATACATCAACTACCTTCCACGTCATACCAACGCAAAAATTAGCACTTGATTTGTAGTTTCTTTTATTTAGACTCAAACTTAAAAGTCTCTTATTTTATCTCTTGCACAATGACTGGTTAATTATACCAATGCAACATTTCCAAAGAATTTCCTTTCTTTCAAGCAATGGTTGGATTAAATGGACACACACAATGATTGAATGCAGATACAATATTCTCTGTTTTTAATATAGCTTGCTCTTAGATGTTGAAAACCGTGACATTTACAAAGTTGAATAGATTATCGTGAAAAAATATATAGAGAAATAGAGTCCTGGAATATTAAACCACAGGTAAAGTAATTTATCAACTTATTCATATGACGTGTTCTCATGATTAGAATACAAGAGGAATACTAGTGTAAAGGCGACTTCACCAACCATATGCTTAGTTTTTTGAGGGAGCATATGTATGAATATGTGGCTTAACTTATTGATTTCAAGAAATTTCACACTAAAAAACCCTTGGATGAAACAAGAGCAGTCTAAGAATTCATTTATGTTAAATTCTTATACTAACTATTGTAGAATTGTATTTTAGTATTTAGATAAACACATGACTGGTAAAAAAAACTTTAGGGTATTCCCAATGAGAAGCTAACAAATTGCACAGTTGACAAACTCTCGATTTCAGGGGGAAGGAAAATAAGTGAAAACATCTTATCACTTTAGTGTGAACTGTATGATAATTAACAATACTAATCATCACTCACAGCTATTAATAGATTGTCCTATCCTTTTATGTAAAGTTTACATGTATACGCGTGTATATATAATATATAGGGGAAATTGTTCCTAAAGTATCGTCTTAGGTTCAATCTAATAAAGTATCTCTAAAATTACACTATATGCAATCAGTTTACTTAATCCATTCCGTTCATTTCGATTTATATGTTTTGGGTTGTATATAAATAAAAAATTAAGGCATATTAGTTAGTTACTCATGCATCAAGTTATTATAAAATTAACGGTTTTACAACAATATAACTAAAAGGACCAAGAAAAATATGTTTTAGAAGTATTGAAACATCATTATTTTTGTTTAGATTTTCTAAGACATTTATATCATAATGAATGGAGCAGATCATACTTTGGAATAGTCTAATCCATGAATCAATGCGCTATATGCAATCAATTTATTTGATCCACTCTATGCATTTTGATTTATACGTTATAGATTATATATAAACAAAAAATTAAGGCATATTGGTTATAGTTATTCATGAATCAAGTTATTATAAAACTAATGGTTTTATGACAATATATCTGAAGAGACAGTGAAAAATATATGCTAGTAGTATTGAAACATCATTATTTTTATTTTATAGATGTTTTGTGACATCTTAGGAACACTTTTTTCATACATATGCAAACACAAATTGATGTGAAACGGGACAGGGGGTCTATCAGAATCAGTGATTTAATTCAAATATCACATCATTTTACCAAATTCCATGATCTTTGGCATGAAATTAAATTCAAAACAACTAATATGACAGATGGATTTAACGAAATTTGCATCAATAATTATGAATAATTCCAATCTTGAACAATTTAGCTGCAATATTCATTATTATGCTCAAGTTTTACAATCAACATCAAATTTAAACAGTCACATGATCAATTACTCTCAACTCACAAATATAATTTAAGTAGTAAATATATGATAAGAGTTTAGAGGCGGAATACTCATGCAATTAACTAATAAAACGAGATTAACAGAAAAATAATTTATTGGGCTATCAAGTGGTAACGGTCGACGGATGAACTGGCGACGACAACGACGTCGAACCAGCGACGACGACAGAGGCGAACTGAGCGACGACGATGGCGACGAACTGAATACAACGAGGTCGATGGGGCTAAGGCGATGTGATGACCCGTGGGTAGGCGACAGTGGAAGAGGGGATCAGGGTCGGTTGTTGTTCGAAAGAGGGAATGACGCAAGCAGTGGGCTGGGGTTTTGCGGTTGATGTAGAGGTGGTAGGGAGGCGGGGTCGGGTGCCGGGGCTGCCTGAGGATGGAGGGGAGCAAGGGAAGGAAGCGCGACTTGTGGGTGGATGCTTGAGTTAAAGGACAGTAGGGGAGAGAAGCGATGGGTAGGGAGTTGGTAGGGAGTTGGTAGGGTGGCTCGGCTGGGAGGAGATCTGGAGGGGGGAAAGGGGGCGGCGGTTGTCGGGCAGGAGAAGATTAGGGAGGAGGAGACGGGGCTATCAAACGGGAGGAGAATAAGGATTTCGTGGCTTGTGGAGGGGGAGGCGGCGGCAGCGATTGCTTAGGGGAGCGGCGGCTTGTGGACTAGAGTTGAGGGCTGATCCGGGAAGGAGGAGAAGGGTCGCAGGTTGTGGACGATAGGCCGAGAGGCAGTAGTGTTGTGGGGGAGCGACGGGGAGAGGGGAAAATGGGGGTCTGTCGGTTGGAGGAAAGAGAAGAACGGGGGTTTTGTTTTTGACGGCTGAGGAAGGAGAGGGAGATTTGGCCTAGGGTTTCACACCCTCGGCTTCACACCAACATTCGGCTTCACATCAAAAATTAGCTAACAAAAAATTTCATTCAATTCTTCATTATTCTTTCATTCTGATTACAACAGTGCTTTTATAGAGCAATTACAAAATCTCTCAAAATCATTCAGATTCCTCAAATCACTCGGATACTAAAAACTGAATAACTATTAAACTTGACCCAAAATTCAAAATTCAAAATTCAAAAATTAAAATCCTACCAAAATAGAAAAATCCCTCAAATTTCTCGCAATTAAAACTAAATTAAGATCTGATCAAACTTGTCAAATCTTCCTTATTCAAAACTAAAATAAAAAAAAGTCAAATAACAAATATGAAAATTGCCATTATTGTCCTCATCATTCTCCCCGAGCGGGAGAAAACTCGACTCCGTCGAGTTAGTTACAGAAATTTATCAACTTCAATATATTGTCTTTGTCAGGCTGAACTGGTTCGACGTGAGGAACCTCTGGAGGCGATGTGACGACATCAAATTTGAGTGGCGGGAGTTCTCCGAGAGCTACGTAACTGGGATGAAGCGGCGCGTCTGGGTAGAAGCGTTGGTGCCACGAGCTGATCCCCAAACAACTCTTCACGCTCTCGGCAATCTGAGGAGTCACGTGCTCAATGTATCCGGCTACGGTCTCGAACGGCTGATAATCGAACCACTGAGAGAGCTGTAAATCAACCACGCCTATCTCTAGATCATACACGAACTGGGCGTTTTCAGCTTCAGGATCGGCCATGCACCAAAGGGCTGCGGAATCGAGGTTCGAATCGGATTCGAATTGGACTCGAACCGAACTTGAACGGATCTGAATAGTTCGGGTTAGATCTGAGCTGGAAATCAAGTTCACTTAAATCTGGTTTGGGTCTGAACAACAGGTCAGATCCAACTCAGATCCAAAATGCCCCTTTTCTCTGTGTTTCTTTGGTCTAAAGGAGAGCGGAGAGATTCGAAGCGGCGGCGGGTCTGTTCGATGACAAGCGCGAACAACGAGAGGGCATGGGATCCGACGACGACGAGGACGACGACGAGAGGGCGCGAACGAGCGACGGTCTCGATGGTGGTCTTCAATGTGACTGAGGATGACGGCGAGGTTGTGTACGGCTGTGGAGGAGGAGACAGTGGTGGCGGCTAGTGGCTTGCTTGAAGGTGAAAGAGCGGAGGAGAGGCGGCGGTGGTTGAAGGTGGAGGCGGGCAGGGATCTCAACGTTGGTCCTCGGGTAGACTGAGGTTGGCGGCGAGGCTAGACGGCGATGCGACCAAGGGTAGGGTTGCGGTCAGAGGTGGAGGAAAAGAGGAAGACGGCGGACACGTGCAATATGCAGAGTGTCAGCAAACACAACTAGTTCTTAGCTGTTTAAATCTGTAACTATTTGTGAATAGAGTGTCAGCAGACACGTGCATGATATAGATGAGGTAGCGAGATGATACCATGGACATTAGTTTAGGGCAATAGAGTGGGAAGGAGAAGAAGCCATATATGAGACTTGATGAAGGAAAGACCTATAATGTTGATAAGTTATGAATTCACTTTGATTTTTATTGTTCAAAGTCTACTTAATCATGGTTAATTTCCTTACTGTAGGCCTTTTGAGTGGGTTTCATGTTGTTAGATTTGCATTTCAATTTTAGAACTATAGGGTGTGCAAGAGCCATAAACCTAGTAAATGGTCAAAAGTACAAGTTTTGTAATTGATTGTCACGATGTTGGATTTGTAAAAAAAACATGTATCAAACACTTAGTTATTTGTTGAATTGATTACATTAAATTTTTTATTTGAAGTGGTTATTATTTATTTCATTTGAATGATTGATCCTATTGAAATAGAAGAAATAACTGATGCAAAAACAATTGAAAATCAATGCTACAAATGATTGCAAGAATATACAATAATATTTCTGTGAAAATATTTTTTAAAAACCTTAGGCACAGTTAGCATTGGTTGACGTGCTCATAAAAGTAAAATAATAAACCTTATAGCAATGATTGCTTTCCGCTGTTAATACACTATCAATGGTTGGGATTTGCTAACATAGAATTTTTAATCTTTTTTATAAAAACTCTAATGGCAACGATTGTACACAATTGCAATAAGCTAATTGCAACGGCCTTATTAAGGCTAGTTTGGTATTGATTTTTTTAGGATACTTCCACTTATCTTTTCAAGAAGCAACTAATAATGTTGTTTGGGGGAAAATATTTTGGCATGCTTATTGAAATTACTTCTGTTTCAAGGGGGTGCTTTTAGAAGTAATCTTAAGATGCTTTTAAAAGTAGCTTCTGCTTCTTTAGTTTATATACCATATATATGTTTTCTCTTTTAAAGATGATCGTTAAGCATAGTTCTACAAAACACCTTAGCTGTTTTAAATAATTTTTGATATTTGATTACAAAACAACTCTTTTCAGCAACTTGTATAAGTTACTTCTATAAGCTGTTTTTATAAACAACTTATTATAAGCTCCAGCAATACCAAACTGACCCTTACTTATGGACTAATTACAACAATCTTACCCATCACTGATGTATTAGAAACAGTCTACGTTGTTGCTAAGAGGCCTATTAGCAACGTTTGAACCATTGCCATTAAGACATTTTGTCACAGTGCTATATACCATTAGAGATCAGGTAACTTATTAGCTAGTTGCATGACATCAATGAACCCAATAATAACAATGAATTATTCTCATAGATGCATCAGAGGTTTCAAAGCAATGATATGAATGATAATGTAAAGAGTCTACTATTCACTGACGTTTGACATATCATTGCAAATAAATGGATCAAATTGACTCATAAAACATTATATCATTATCACATCACCCGACATTGATATAGTCATGTAATATCTCAATCACAGTGGTACAACAAGGCAACAAAATGCAGAAATTATCCAAGTGTAAACATCCGATCTACATCCAATCATCTTACAATTGTTTATACAAGTCGCATATGACACTAGTCACAGATATTAACTTAAGAGGAAAGTTAAATTTAAATGAGCTTCAAAATCATACTTGAACATAAAAATCAATGTTATAGAAAGTGGACGCCTAGCCCTAGGTGCCTACACCTAGGTAGGCCCTAAGCAAATTTTCCTTTTATAACTAGAGGTAGAGGATGTCTTGTTGAAGCTTGGAGTCGGTAGAGGTGTTCGGAGTCGGATGAAGAGGGCATAGGAGGTTGAAGGACATGGAGGCGACAGTGAAGGAAATCACAATCACGATCTAAGCAGTGCAGTCTTTATAAGCAGCCTATGCTATCCTAAGCGCTCCTAAGACCTAGGTAGGCACCCATACTACTTTTTAAAATCATAGACAGAAATAAATACAAATAGATTCTGATAAAAAAATTCTAAGTAATTCAGAATGTAAATCTTGTTATCCAAAGTTGTAAATTGTTATCCTATCACCCCACATTGCCTCTACTCATTATACTAGTTGCATTACAACTTACAAGGTAAAAAAACGAGTGTGTTTTTTCCTCTTAAAAATATGAATTAAAATGAACCAGAACCTAGGGATATGGACACTTCTATTATGAACCCCTGCCATGCCAGAAACCATATTTGACATAACACTTCTTGCAACGCTTTCGTTTTTCATACACATCTTTTTAGAATTTGAAGGGTATCAGTGGTGTTATGTCATGTCCTGCCCTCATCAACGTACCCCAACCGTACAACAAAATTCAAAATTGTTGATTCACAAACATCTCCAGTTAGTACGTAGTTTTATTCCTAATCATCTACTCAATCTAATATGGCACTAGCTAAATGAAGGAACACAGTAATCGTGACATGAGAAACATGGGTAGATTTCCCAAGATTACCTTGACATATAAGGCAGTTTTGCAGAATACCACTCTATGAAAAATCTATGGTACCTATTCGGCTTTAACATAAGCTCAATAGTAGTTTAATGATTCTATATCTTCAATTCCATGGTAATTATATAAGACTTAAATAAAACTACATCGTATTTAACTCATGCGTAGATTTTTAATAGTACGTATTATTAACACTTTCATATAAAATATTTGCGAAATTTACCGGCACCAGCGAGATACTCCATCAAGACCGTATAAGTATGACAATTCGGCTTCAACCCGGCATCAATCATCTCCCTATAAACCCCCGCGGCCTCCTTCTCCCTCCCACGATCAAACAAAATCTTCATAAACGCCGTATAGCTCACCACCGTCAGCCCAACCCTCCTCCTCCCCCTCCTCATCTCCTCCCAGACCCTAACTGCCCCCTCGACATCCCCGGCGTTTGCCAGCCAATGCATGATCGACGTGCATGTCACCCCGTCGACCTCCACCCCACTGTCCACCATCTGCTCGTGCAAATGCCGCAGCGAGTCAATGCGGCCCGCCTCGCCGAAGATGTCGAGCATGGTGGTGTAGGTGAACTTGTCGTGCTTGAAGTTGGGGATGTTTGCGGGGGCCCAGTTGAAGAAGAGCCAGGCCTTTTGCATCGGGGGGTGGGTTTTGAGGACTTGGTTGACGGTGAAGGAGTCCCAGCGGATGGGGAGGGAGAGGAGGTGGGACTGGGCGGTGGTCCAGGGGGAGGAGCGGAGGAGGGAGGAGATTTGGTGGATTGTGGAGCGCATGTAGGGTTTAGGCTTAGGGTTAGGGTTTGCATTTGGGTCGGGTTTTTTGTTGGTTCGAGGTCGCCGGTGAGTGAAGGAGAAGGAGCGGCCATGGCGAGTGGGATTGGGCATTGATTTGGGGTTAGGGTTTAAGCTTGATTAGGGTTTTAAAAGAGTGGAATCCGAGGATATTGAGCTTCAGCCTTCGCTTAAAGAGAAAGGATTCGAGCCGTTTAATGCTCTCATATGTCGGAATTTCATTGTAAACAGGGTTACATTCCATAAAACAACGTAAAATATCAAAAAAAAATCGACAAAACTACGAAAGTGGGGAGGTGACTACGCAATTGCCGACAAGGGAAATACCAATTTATCATGCAATGTCTAAAAAGTAACGTTAGTGACAATAATACCTATAAATTGACATATTTAATCATTTAAATCTATTCCGATCATCAGATTTTTAGAGGATGTTTGGTTGTTATTGGTAAAGTTGTGTATTTATGATACAACTTGGAAAGTTGTTATCCACCTCATCAATTTCACTTTTATATTTTTCTTTGTTTGTTTTTTATTCCATTGGAATCATAAATTTGCTTGTGTGGTTTGCAAATATAACTTTAATTATTTATTTAGAAAATGTAAAAAGTAGTCTCTACTCAAATGATCATATTGGTTGGAATTATTATTTGTTATTTTTTCCTGACTTCAATGTCAGCTTTCTCCTAAAATCATGTCTTTTTTTATGAAATCACTTTACAAACCACATCAGCATATGAAATCACTTTACACTATTTTCACAGCTACAAACAAACAATTGAAAGTGATGAAAGCTGACATTGGGACTCACTTTTTTACACTTTTCATCATTTTACATGATAAAAACATACAACCAAACAACCCTTAGTTTGAGCTTGAAAAGTTAATTTTTCGCATATATACCCCCCCCCCCCCCCCCATATTTCCCATTCTTACATATTTACCCTCCACAATTTAAAATATTTATAAAAATATCACTTTCTCTATCCCCTTGCC
>BQKN01064480.1:0-30619 GCA_022839385.1 Asparagus kiusianus | reverse complement strand
TCCACGCGGACTCACGTGGGTGTGGACCCCACGAGCAAAGCAGAAACTAGTTCACAATTTCCGCTGCGCACAACAGTAAATGTTTCCTCTTTCTTCTTACTAGATCCGGTTCAAACAGAGATTTACCTATGTTCACTACAAAATTCATAGTGCACCTTTTAATTGTACTTCTAAGATCGAGCTCTTTTATACTCAGAGCAGGAGGTTCTCCGAGTGCATTTTTCTAAGATATACGTACCTTCTAATGAACTATAAAAGCAGCTAATTTTTTAAAATTTTTATTTATATCTAGATTTAGTGAGTATACCACCTGCAATCACAGTTGAGCTTGTTAAACTTTACCATTAGGGTGTTCGCTTTGGTGGTGTCCAGTAGGATATCTTGTGCCACTACCTTCAGGAAATGAACAGGCCACTTTGCATATATATCTTCGCATGAGGCCTTGCATTGTACTCTGGTGTCATAGTTTTGGTGAATTTAGTCTATGTTTTCAGGGATTTGTGTCTCATAATTACAAATAATATTTGATGTGCACTCATACATATATATAGGTGCTTGTAATTCCGGTCATTATTCGAGTTTTAGCAGTAAAACACTAGTAGAAAAATGACCAAACTAGACGGAACAACCTATACGGAAAAAAATTCTGTCTAGGTTGGAAAAAACTAGCCGGAAATATTTTCGTCTAGGTTGTTCCGTTTAGTTTGAGGCATTCTAGACGGAAATTTCTGTCTAGAATATCAAACTAGACGGAAATTTCCGTCTAGCAATAAAAACTAGGTTTAGAGGACCTGAGACGTACCGTTAGTATCAGCACAACATGCAGATGATGAGCAAGGATGAATTTTACCATGTACAGGAGTGTAAGACCAAATTAGAAGTTCAAATTTTACATGTGTTGATACAAGAGATCAAGTAATTGGACAAGTAATTGGACGAGACGACATCTCAACTCGTCCAATATCCGACATCTTAACTCAATACAAACCAAGTCATCTTAGCGGACGAGACGACATCGGAGCAGATGAAACGACATTTCAGCGGACGAGACGAGATCTCAGCAGACGAGACGACACATGCCAGTCGACACAAAAGGCGGGACTAGTCGACACGCTTCGTGTCGACTGGAACAGAAGTTGGGAATACATGCCCAGTCAACACGAAAGGCAGTACTAGTCGACTTGCCTCGTGTCGACTCGGACATCAGATTAGGAAAGAATCCGTTTTTGGTTATTTCCTTTTAGAAACAGAGTTTCTTTTTTATTAGAGTTAGGATAAGTTTAGTTGGCTATATATAATAGTTCCTTTTGTAAATCAATAATAACTTTTCAATTATTCAATCAAGAGAATTTTTCTCCATTGTTTTCTTTGTCAAGTTTGAGAAACTTTTGGCTTGTGGATTCAAGCTCGTGAATTACTTGTTATTGTCAGGGCTCGTCGGCATCGGAATGATATCCAATCAGCCTCCCCGTTCTATGTCTGCGTCAAGTGGTATCAGAGCTTTGGCTTCAACATCCTCGACAATGGAAAGTGATGGCGAGAATGAGCTTTCTCTACAAGATCTTTCCGCGAGGATGAATTCTATGGATGAAATATTTGGCACGTTGGAGGCGTCTCTTCAGAACCTTCAACAAGCCATTGAATGACTTACCCTTCACCTCAATAATGGGAATAACTTCATTGATGGTCTTCACCTAGAGGGACCAAGAGTTAGGCAACCCCGACATCCACCCCCGTATAATCATCAACTCCCTCCAGTTCATTCCCCTCCAAATCAACCACGTCCAAACCAACCCCCTCCATATCAACGCCCTCCGCATCAACCTCCTCAATATCAACCCCCTCCACTCCTTCGATGACTTCCCAATCAAACCCTTCCCCATGATGATTATAGTGACGATAGAGTGGACTATGGTCACCAATTTGAAGGGCCATGGTATGATAATGTTTCAAGTGAAGAGGAAGGGGATCGACCTTATGGTAGAGGTCAGGTAGAGGCTACAACCCTCGTCACAACTACCACCGACAAGGCCAATATCATCAGGACCAAGACTATCAGATGAAGGTAGAGCTTCCTTCCTTCGGAGGAAATCTGGACATAGAGGCTTTCTTAGATTGGCTCTATGAAGTGGAGAAGTTCTTTGAGATGGCTAATGTGCCAAAAGCAAACTAGGTGAAGTTCGTAGCATATCGTCTCAAAGGAGGAGTCGCAGCATGGTAGGATCAAAATCAAAACACTAGGAGATGACAAGGTAAGCAACCGGTGCGGGGTTGGCGTTACATGAAGCAGCTACTACTGGCAAGATTTCTACTACGTGACTATCAACAAATCCTCTACAACTAGTTCGAGCAATACCATCAATGAGTCAGATCAGTAAGCACCTATACCGAAGAGTTCTTCCGTCTTACTTCTCGTTGTGATTTTTCTATGAGTGAGGAACAACTCGTAGCCAAATATATTGGTGGTTTGAAGTATTCGATTCAAGAGAAGGTGGTCATCCACAATGTTTACTCTGTGGACGAAGCCCATAATATGGCTCTAAAGGCGGAAAGATTGGCCTCCAAGACACCACCTTTCAGGCGAACCAATCAGGGAAGTTCGACCGAGAAGGCAAGAGGTGAGTCGGCAGGGCCAAGGACAACTAATCGGTCTAATCCTCCACGATCAGGTGAGCGATCGATAAATCAACCACCATCTCAAACGACTCAATCAAATCAGTATGCCAAGCCGACCATAGGGAAGTGTTTCCGATGTCTCCAACCAGGGCATAAGTCTAACGAGTGCCCGTAGTGGTGGAAAGTAAATCTTGTGGATTATGAAGAAGCTGAGGATGGGCACACAACATCTGAAGAAGAGTACGAGGAAGATGTTGCTGAGGTTAAGGGCGACAATGTGTCATGTGTTGTTCAATGACTTCTGTACGCTCAGAAGACACCAGACTCATCACAACAGCATCAAATTTTCTTTTCTAGGTGTTTAATCAACAACAAGGTGTGCACCCTCATCATTGACAATGGAAGCTGTGAGAATATTGTGTCAAAGGCCTTGGTGGATTACTTGAAACTACCGACAGAGACAAAGCATGTGCCTTATACCATATGATGGATCAAGAAGGGTCCCTCCGTGAAGGTGACCAAGTTGTGTCGCATGCCATTATCACTGGGAAAGACTTATAATGACTATGTTACTTGTGATGTTATGGCAATGGATGCGTGCCATGTCTTGTTAGGGTGGCCGTAGCAGTATGATGTTGATGCTAAGCATGACGGCAAGAAGAACGAGTACTCTTTTGTATGGATGAATAAGAAGATCATCCTACCACCTATTCCACCCTCTCTAAAGAATCCTAAGGATCAAAAGTCCAAATGTATATCTCTGTGCAACAAGGGTGAGTTTCTGACCGAGTCAAAGGAGTTAAAGCAGAGGTTTGCCTTAGTTGTGAAGGAGGAAGTAAAGACACCCATTGAGGTCCCAGGGAAGATGAAGTCACTGCTGAAGGAGTTTGAAGTGTTGATTCATGAAGAGCTGCCAGAGGGTCTTCCTCCCATAAGGGATATTCAGCACCACATTGATTTTATTCCGGGTTTAGTGCTTCCTAACCTTCCACATTATCGTATGAACCCACAGGAAAATAAGATTTTATAGGACACCATTGAGGACCTTATTAAGAAAGGCCACATCCGAGAGAGTATGAGTCCATTCGCAGTTCTAGCACTGTTGACACCAAAAAAGGATGGCAGTTGGTGGATGTGTGTGGATAGTAGGGCCATTAACAAGATTACAATTCATTACAGGTTTCCAATCCCTCGGCTCGACGACATGTTAGATCAGATGAGGGGTGCAAGCGTCTTTTTGAAGGTCGACTTGAGGAGTAGATATCATCAGATCTGAATCAGACCCGACGATGAGTGGAAGACCACATTCAAGAGTAGTGAAGGACTCTACGAATGATTAGTGATGCCTTTTGGGTTGTCGAACGCTCCAAGCACCTTTATTCTTTGATGAACCAAATTCTGAAGCCTTTCTTGGGAAGGTTTATGGTCTATTTTGATGACATTCTCATCTATAGTCAGGATGAGTAGGAACATATGCTATATCTCCGAGAGGTCTTTCAAGTGCTAAAGGAGAATGAGCTTTACATCAACCTTAAGAAGTGTATGTTCTTGACGACTCAACTTGTGTTCTTGGGATTCGTGGTGAGCTCGTAAGGAATTCAGGTCGATGAAGATAAAGTTAAGGCAATCAGAGGCTGGCTGACTCCAAAAAATACTACTAAAGTAAGAAGCTTTTATGGATTAGCATCTTTTTATCGGCGTTTCATTCACAATTTTAGTTTTATAGTTGCTCCCATGATGAATTGCTTGAAGAAGAAGGGAATTTTCAAGTGGACTGATGAAACAAATGCATCTTTTTCCCTTATCAATGAGAAGATTACCACTGCACCTATATTGGCGTTTTCGGATTTCGACAAACTCTTTGAGCTTGAGTGTGACACATGTGGTGTAGGTATTAGAGCAGTCCTCTCTCAAGAGAAGTGCCTCATTGCTTTCTTGAGTGAGAAGTTGAATGAAGCTCGGCAGAAGTTGAGTACTTATGAGCAGGAGTTGTATATTGTTTTTCGTTCTTTGAAGACTTGTGAGAGTTACCTCATTGCTAACGATTTCTTAATTTACTCTGATCATCAGTATCTTCAACACTTCAAGAATCAGAAGCATATCAACAAAATGCATGGACACTGGGCTTCATATGTTGAGCAGTTTAATTTTACTTTGTGACATAAATCAGGAGTCGACAATAAGGTACCCGATGCCTTGAGTCAGCGGGTATCATTGTTGAGCATATTGTAAGGTAAAGTTGTTGCTTTTGACAGTTTGAATGAGATTTATGTTGATGATGAAGACTTTCAGGAGATTTAGGCCAAGTGTTTGACAAGACAATCCACAGGAGACTATGTTATCATGGACGGCTTTCTATTTAAGGGGAATCGACTTTGTATTCCAAGGACATTATTGAGAGAGTAATTCAAGACTTTCATGGTGGTGATCTTAGCGGACATTTTGGGCGAGATAAGACTGTTTTGAGTCTTGAGGAGAGATACTATTGGCCAAGTTTGAGGAAGGATGTGGCAACACATGTGAGGAGTTGTCAAGTATGCCAAGTTGCAAAGGGGCAAGTACAAAATACATGTATGTATATTGCTTTACCTGTGCCCAAGGATAAATGAGAGGATTTGAGTATGGACTTTGTGTTGGGACTTCCTCGATCACAAAGAGGCGTGGTATCAGTCTTTGTGGTAGTGGATCGTTTTTCTAAGATGGCTTACTTCATTCCATGCCGCAAGACTTCGGATGCACTACATGTTGCACAACTATTCTTTCAAGAAGTGGTTTGGCTACATGGTGTTCCTAGTTCGATTATTTTGGATAGGGATACTAGGTTTTTGGTGACTTTTGGGCTACTTTATGGCAATGATTTGACACTTCATTAAAGTATTCGAGTACAGTCCACCCTCAGACGGATGGATAAACGAAAGCAGTCAATCGAACTTTAGGAAACTTGATTCGATGCATATGTGGAGAAAAGCCAAAAATGTGGGATCAAGCTATACCACAAGCTAAATTCGCCTACAACATAACTATTCATAATTCCACATGTATGTCTCCTTTTTCTATTGTTTACATAAAGACACCTCGATATCTCCAAGACTTGTTGAAGCTGCCGACAAGTAACAAGTTCAGTGAGGCAGCAAGTTCAATTATGGAGAACGCTTTCAACGTTCAGGAGGAAGTGCGTACAAAGCTTTAGAAGGCTAATGCAAAGTTCAAGATGCAAGCGGACAAGAAGAGGTGACTCAAAGTATTCAATGAAAGAGACTTGGTGATGGTGTACCTACGGAAGGAACGGATGCCGGTTGGAATATACAGCAAGCTTAAGTCGAAATGATATAGACCGTTCAAGATTCTCAAGAAGATCAATGACAATACATATGTAGCGGATCTTCCAGAAGGAATGACTATGTCGAGGACATTCATCGTGGCGGATATTTCTGACTATTATCTTTCAATCGAGTTGTATGCAAGTGATGCGAACTCAGAGACGAGTTCTCCCGAAGAAGGAGGGACTGATATAGGAGATCAAGTAATTGGAAAAGTAATTGGACGAGACGACATCTTAACTCATCCAATATCCGACGTCTCAACAATATCCGACATCTCAACTCGTCCGACATCTCAACTCAATACAAACCAAGTCATCTTAGCGGACGAGAAGACATCGGAGCAGATGAAATGACATTCAGCGGACGAGATGAGATCTCAGCAGACGAGACGAGGTGAAGCAGGCAGAACGAGATGACACATGTCAGTCAACACGAAAGGCGGTACTAGTCGACACGCTTCGTATCGACTGGAACAACAGTTAGGAATACATGCCTAGTCGACACGAAAGGGGGTATTAGTCGACTCGCCTCGTATCGACTCGGACATCAGATTAGGAAAGAATTCATTTTTGGTTATTTCCTCTTAGAAACATAGTTTTTTTATTAGAGTTAAGATAGCTTTAGTTGGCTATATATAATAGTTCCTTTTGTAAATCAATAATGAACTTTTCAATTATTCAATCAAGAAATTTTTTCTCCATTGTTATCTTTCTCAAGTTTGAGAAACTTCTGGCTTGTGGATTTAAGCTCGTGAATTACTTGTTATTGTCAGGGCTCGTCGGCATCGAAACGATATCCGATCAGCCTCCCCGTTTCTACATCTGCGTCATGTGTAGAGCTGTAGAGAGAGCAAAGAGCTGTAGAGGAGATAGAGGAGAGTTGTTGATCGTACAACTGAAAGCTTTGCTGAACTAGAGAGCTCGGGGTCTTCACTTTGAGAGTTCAAGAAATTTGAGAGGTTGAGATTTGAATGTGACAGAAATGAAGGGGCTGGAATTGTACTTATAGTTTAAAGCGAAAAAGGCATGCCAGTTGGATATTAAGAAACAAATGTAAGAATGAGTTCATGAAGAGTTTATGTTTGGATATATTTGTTCATAATTTTAACTTGGTGGATTCAGACATTAGTAGAAAAATGACCAATCTAGACGGAACAACCTAGACGGAAAAATTTCCATCTAGGTTGAATCAAACTAGACAGAAATTTTTCGTCTAGGTTGATCCGTCTAGTTTGGGTCAAACTAGACGGAAAATTCCGTCTAATTTAACAAACGAGACGAAAAAGTCAACCTAGACGGAATTCCGTCTAGGTTGCTTGGGCAACCTAGATGGAATTCCGTCTAGGGTGCTTGGGTTGCCAGACTAGGTTGTCATAATCAACCTAGACCGAATTCCGTCTAGGTTGTCATAATCAACCTAGACGGAATTCCATCTAGGTTGCCATACTAGACGGAAATCTGTCTAGTCTGTCAGACTAGACGGATTTTCGTCTAGTCTGTCAGACTAGACGGAATTCTTACTTTCGTCTAGGTTGTTTTCCGTCTAGATTGATCAACCTAGACGAAATTCTGTCTAGATTGATCAACTTAGACGGAATTCCGTCTAGTTTGAGTCAATCTAGACAGAAGAAAAATAAACGGACCTAACTAGACGGAATTCCGCCTAGTTGAACTAACCTAGACGGGATTTGGATCAACCTAGATGGAAATTTCCGTCTAGGTTGCTCGTTTTTCTACTAGTGAGAACAACATTTGGCTGAAAATATAACATACATATGTAAGGAGAATATCATATGGATGTCTCAGGGAGAACTTCGGTCTGAAATCCTTGCACCTACCCATTTGCAAATGCTGAGTTAAAACTCAACTCAAACTAAAAAGATTTGGTTTCTCTCAGAAAGAAAATAATATATTGTCATGAGTTTATGGTTGCTACGATATTTTAACTTTTTTCTTGCAAATATTGCCTTCAATTGTTATACTTTTATGATAAATAAAATCAATTATATTATTCTCTTCAAGAATTTACCTTCACAGAGTTTTCCCTAGAAACCACCTTAAAATAGGGTCATTTTATAGAAATTATCTTTCAATTTTAATTAATATATAAACCACCTTTAAAGATAAACTTGGTGCAATCAACCATCTCCTAGTCAAATATTCACTAAAAACACAATAATATTCTAAATCACTTACGTTCAAGGCATGTGATTTGTATACTAACACAATCTCATCAATAGTTTTGAAATAGTAGCTAATTTTTTAAAGGCATGTATTTAAATTAAACAACGTTAAAAATAGTGTCAAAGAAAAAGACCTAGTAAAAAGTATTGATTAGAGAACCAATACGACTATGTAGGCGTATAAAATTGCCTATGGGTCCCTTAGCATAGCTCGACACAAGAAATCGACAAATCAACGGACGTTCGAGCAACGAAGCGAACTAACGAGGCTACGAAGCCAACGAACCGCACACAAGCAACAGAATACGTTCGCATGTGAAATCGATCCAACGGTTCGGGAAATCAACGAGTCGTCCAACAACAAAATAGGATTTATACTCAAACACCGAGGCGGAAATACTACCAAACAAAGACGCGGGCTATCAAATCAAAGTCCGGACGAATCAAACGAAGAACCGAAAGACGAAAAACACCGGAAAACGACGAAACGGAACACACCCGGGGACTCGGCCTAAACCGAGCCAACCCGGGGTGGCTCGGCCCAAGCCGAGCCACCCCAGGGTGGCTCGGCATGAGCCGAGCCACCCTCAGGTGGCCCGACTCCCCCCCCTCTCTCTTGTGCACAAACGCACAGTTCAGAGAGGCTATAAATAGGGGGGGTGGTTGTTCATTTGAGAGGACTTTTTGGTGGAACTTCTAAAGAGCCGAAACTCTGCCGGATTGTCACCTCAACTCGGAATTGTGAAGGCTTGAAGACTTGGACCCTCGGATTCAGTTTTTGGCGAGCACCCGCGACAAACAAGGCAGGAGTTCGAAGAAGCTAATCCTCAGATCTACATCGTCCTACTCCGGATCTAAGTTTGGTTCTTAGATCCCGAGATTCGAGCGGTCGTTTCCTTGGTGAAACGATCCCTCCCGGCTATTATCTCCTTGGTGGGATAATACCCGTAATACGTTGTAGATCTGCTTGGAATCCAGATCTCGCGGTGGTCAACGGTAATCAACCCCGGCGCAGGCAAACAACCCACAAAGCGAGTGACCGTACAACAGGAGCTCGCGATCTGTTCGTTAAATAAGGAAAGTTATAATTTTTCTTTATTTTCTTTGAATTTCGTTATAACCGGCTCTTATAAAAAGACCGGATCTCTGTAAACACAAAAAGTTGTTAACATTGAGTGCAATGAGTTCGTCAATGAAGAAGAATTTGGTTTTTCCCGCGAACAATCTGGCGACCACAGTGGGAGCCACCAATCTCGCTGCCGAGATCAGAGTGTCGCAGCCGCGGATCTCGATCCCGGTCGTGGAGGAGGTCGAGTACGAATTCGACCAACAGAAGTACGAGGAGTACGTGTCCTCGTCTGGATCTACCTCCTCCCCCAAGTCCAAGAAGTCCCAAAAGCTCTCCTCTAGGAGAAAGGTGCGTTGGTGCGAAGAAGTCGAAGCCACCAACGACGACCTCACCCCAATCGACGCCGAAGCTGCGTTGGGTGAAGTCCTACTGGCCCCTATGAAGGTCAAATCCGCCGTTGAAGGTGTGGTGACTCTCTAAGAGAGCCCGCCAGAGGCAGCGTCAACGCCTCGCGAAGCAATTCGCCAAGGCCATGGAGTCCGTTGACGGGGTCCGCTACCATGCGGATCTAAAAAGCAAACGAGGCAAACAGCCTCAACAACAAATGCAGGGTGGTTCCTCAAAACCATTGACAATGGAGTGGGTCCGTGTCAAACGGAATCGCTCAACACTGGAGGAGCGCATCCGCAAACGCCGCGCCTTATCGGCGCAAGCACGGGCCAAAGCTGAAGAAGCCCGTCGGAAGCTGCAGAAGGAGGTGGTCAAAAAGCCGCCACCAACTCGCAAGGTTTGGAGGCCAAAGTCTGAAGCGGTTCAGGCTAAGGAGCAAAACCCGCAGCCTCCAAAAGTTCGAATTTCGGCAAGTCAACCCAAACAGCCGGTGATTGCCGCAACTACCCTGGGAGATCCCGCAGGACCATCCCAGAAGAAAAAATCAGTTTTGGAGCGCCTCGGTCCACTTCCGAGGGAACGAGGTAAAGCTCCAGTTCAAGAACGCTTGGGGCCAATGAAGAAACCCTAAACAAAGCAACACGCTGGGGGTCGCCGCAACCCTCAACACTTGGAGAAAACCGCAGCACCCAAGCGCACAACTTTGCGCATAGAAGTACAAGAGCCCGCTGAAAATTCATGCTTGCAAAGGCGAGTTTCAAGGCGTGTGACTCTGGAGGGTCCGAAGAAGACAATTCATCCTCAGAAGGAAACACTGTCATCTGATAACGACAACGTTATACCTGAGAGATTGTGCCAACACACGATAGGTTGCTCTGACCTTCAAACAGACGAGCTGTACTATCGTGCCGGGGGTACAAACAAATCCAGAAAGAGGAGCCCTCGAAGATTCGGGACTCAATGTCCTTGTTCAAATCTCATTCGGGCAGTACTGTCTGAATGCAATTGTGTTAAGGCAGTCCCCGAAAGAGTATCGGTGTTCGAAAGACTTAGCACTAGAGCGCCAAGGCCAAGGCATAGGCGTTTCCAACGAAGAAGAACGAGGGTCAAAGCCGGTGAACATTCAAGGGTCACCGCCAACATGACCAGCGCAGGAACATCGGCTCAGGACAACCCCGAGGCGGTTCCAGAAATAACCCGACGTGTAACTCGTCTTCAATCCGGAGCTATCATCCGTGCGACGTATGGTAGAGTCCGAACAAGAGCACCTTCGGAAGATGAAGAATCAGATGCCGGCTCAGCAGTTGCATCTGACAATACCGTGTCCAGTGAAGGACAGCCCCGCGAGTCGTTCATGATAAGCGCGGAGCAGGTGGCCAAGATGCTTGAAGATGCCATTGCCAAGCAACAGGAAACCTTTAGGTTTGAAATGCAGATGGCCATGCAGAACATGAGAGAGATGCATGACCAACAGATCTAAGCATTGAGGCACCAACAAGGTGAACCAAGTCGTCAGAACCAGAACAACCTGGAAGATGAGGACACAAATGAAGCTCGCAATGCTAATAACCCTCCCATCAATCCAGGGGGTGGTAATGATAATGCTAGCGAAGACATAGGTGAAAGCCTAAAAATTAAGAACCTCGAGAGCAAAATCAATACGTTGATTTCTGCTCAAGAGACGAAAAAGACGGGCATTCCTTGTCCATACCCAAGAGAGTGGGAATCAATCCCATATCCGGCGAAGTTCAGTCTAATTAACTTCACGCCGTTTAATGGGATGGGTTCCCCTACTCAGCATTTGATTTACTTCAAATCGCACTTGGGAGTCATCTCTGGTAACGAGCCTTTGATGGTGCGGTCATTCGTTGGCACTCTTCGCGGAGCTGCCTTCGATTGGTATCGTCGCCTCAAGCCAGGAAGTATAAACAGCTGGGACGACATGGAGACTAAGTTCCTCGCGAACTTCTTCGACGATGACACCGAAATTTCTATCGGATCATTGCTCGATGAAAAGCAGAAAGACGGGGAGCTAGTCGATACCTTCATCAAGAGGTTTCGGAACAAGGCGATGAATTGCCGGGACCCGATCACCGAGGAATTCATCCTCCAGACCTAACACAACAACCTTTCACTGGACGTGTTGGAAGCAATGGGCACAGCACCATTCAAGACCTGGAAGGATTTGAAGGTTCGAGGAGAGCAAGCTGAGCGATTCCTCAGAAGAAAGAAGGCGGAGAGAGGCCAACCGGCAACGAATCCTCCGAAGCAAAACTTCAACCAGAAAGGGAAAGGTAAAGCTCATGTTAATACTGTTGATGCTAACCAGACATTTCAATTGCAACCTCAGCAACAGCAGCAGCAGCAGAGAGCGCCACAACAGTCGCAGCCACATTGGCAGCAACGGTCTCAGAAGCAAAAGTCTTCGGAGCCGAGGTTTCCCAAAGTCTACTCCTTCAAAGATGATGAAGTTCCCGGTATCTTCAAGTATCTGTTGGAGAACAACAAAATCCAGTTGCCGGCCATTGTGGATCATGAAGGAGCCACGAAGGTGACGGACCCGAAGTACTGCGCGTACCACAGAGCGGTCCACCACCCAACAAAGTCTTGCTACCACCTCAAGGACAATATCCAGGCATTGATCGACGTAGGGGTCATAACTCCAAAACCGGCCAAGAATGTGGGAGCAAATGTGGTGTCAATCAGTTTTGGATCAGTACCTACAGATTGGTTCGAGCCGAAACGCGTCACCAAAGTCGGGATGAAGACGGTGAACGACGACCCGCACGGACAACGCCAAAAAGGACTTGTCCCACACACAGCCCCAAACGGTGATATTCTCTGGGTGCACCCCGACCTGATTGAAGATGAACAATAGGCCGGATCGTCATCCAAGAAGAAGTCCAAAGGAAAAGGGAAGTCGTGTTATGGAGTCTCTGCCATCCCAGGCGAAGATGACGAAAGAATCACCGCTTTCCCGCTCTCAGACGAAGAACAAGAGGTCTTCGCCACCAGAAGTGGGAACCAGTACCACTTCAACTATCCGTCGCCCAGTGATCAGTTAGCTGAACAGGGGGTGACAAAACGGGGACCAGCCAAAACTCTCACAGAGATGGGAGTGATTACGGTTCCTAAACCGGTTGAAGGTACTCGACGACAGCCGGCAGAGAAACAGAAAGAAAAGAGGCCTGAGGAGGTGCAAAATCCGAAGCAGTCTCGTTTCAGTCGCCCGATTGGAAAAGACAAACCGGAGAGTTCGAAGACTTCGCGTGCTTTCGACATCATGGCTCAGCTAGCCAATATTCCAGCGCGAATAACGCTATACGAGTTGCTGCGGCTATCTAAGGAAACCAGAGAAGCCTTGCGAGAAGCCTTGGCTGATTCAGAAGCGTTCCTCACTCGAATCAAGCCAGCACCAGAAGAACTAGAGCTGTTAACCCAACAATGCAATGTGGCAGCTAAGAACATTCCCTGCATCACCTTCACCAAAGAGGACATGCAGAAGAAAAATTCAAACCATGATCGGCCCCTATACTTCGTCGGGTATATTGGCTCCAGTGAGGTCAACCGAATCCAAGTGGATCCGGGTTCCACTGTGAGTATCATGCCGCTACGACTGATGCACAGCCTTGGCATTCCAGTCAGCAAGTTGGTGTCTACGGGCACCGTCATTTACGGATTCAACACCAGTGGGTCAAGACCTTTGGGAAAGATCCGGATAAAGTGCCAAATGGGCGATTTGAAGACGGAGGTCACGTGCTACGTGATAGATTCTGAGACATCCTATAACTTACTATTGGGTCGGCCTTGGATCCATAGTAACGTTATAGTTCCCTCCACCTTACATCAGTGTCTGAAATATGTCGACACTGATGGAAGGGTTAGGACGGTGGTCGCGGATAAGCAACCATTCAAAGGGTATGAGAATTATTTCACAGATTCTCTCCTTTATGGTAACGAATCCGATACGGAACCATCGATCCAAGGCACGGACAGCGGAGAAGAAGCTGATTCCGAGGCCGGATTCGATTGCAATGGCGGTTTTGTTTTAAATGACATTGTACCCTTTGTAATCAATCTTGACGATGAAGAATCGTCAGATGGCGGTTGTAACTGGTAACTTGCCGAACTTGAAATAAATAATGGTTTAGAGTATTCCTTATCTCTTAATGATGCGATAGAAGGATTATACGATAACCCCGATTTATGTATGCCGCTCAGATCGTCTTATGTAACGAAGAAGCGTCTCCAACACTCTTTCGGAACAACCTAGATCATTCCTGCCAAAGTAGGAGGACAAAAAGAAGTGATCTTCGGTAAAGGAGAGAGGTTTCCATTGCCAAATCATTTCTTAAAAGAGGATGAGGATGACGACAAATCTGGTCTGCACTTATCCAAGTATAGTCCGGAAGCGCGTAAGCTTATGGAAAAGCAAGGGTACGACTTTACACTCGGAGAAGGTTTATACTTCGATCGAGGTTCCCGTGTCCCAGTCAAAATGGCATATGTACCAAAGGGTAAACCAGATAACTATTATCGTCATAAGAGAGGCTTAGGCTATGCTTCATCAGATGATGAATGTGGTTGGCAAATTATTGATCAAATTGCTAACAAGGCTAAAGATGGGTACTTGCCGGACTCTTCAGCTGAGGATTCCGACACAAGTTTGGGAGAAATGTTTAAGACCTTGATGTCAAACATGACTACAGCTGATCCATCTACGTTGGAGGACGATAATCAAATGCCAACGTGGGAGGACCCATGGGTTCATCACTTGAACATGCAATATGGTGATAGGTTCGAGCAGAGAGAACCACCCACCGAGGACGAAGTAGTCCAAGTCAATATGGGCGATGAGGCCAATCCAAAACCCATATTCATCAGCGGTAGTCTCCCATCAGATGAGAAGGAGGAGTTAATTGCCCTGATCAGAGAATACATTGATGTCTTCGCATGGAACTACGAAGACATGCCAGGGCTAGACCCCAATGTGGCGATGCACCGCCTCGACATCAAACCGGATGCTAAACCTGTCAAGCAACAACAAAGACGGTTTCGTCCGCAGATTATGAAAGCCATTGAGGCGGAGGTTAAGAAGTTGATCGACTCAGGATTTATCCGGGAGGAACAACATCCAGACTAGTTAGCCAACATCGTCCCCGTCATGAAGAAGAACGGAAAAATCAGAATTTGCATCGACTTCAGAAACCTAAATGAAGCATGTCCAAAAGACGATTTTCCTCTCCCAATCACGGATGTAATTATCGACAATACATGTGGATTCGAGAGAATGTCCTTCATGGACGGCTTTTCGGGGTATAATCAAATCAAGATGCACCCGGACGACGAGAAGCATACAGCATTCAGAACGCCCCTCGGTGTCTTCTGCTACACGGTGATGCCGTTCGGTCTGAAGAATGCAGGTGCAACATACCAACGAGCGATGACTAAGATTTTCCAGAAACACCTCAGGAAAACAGTTGAATGCTACGTTGACGATTTAGTGGTAAAAAGCCGCAACAAAGAAGATCACATCAAGGACTTGAGAATAATGTTTGATCTCATGCGGAGTCATCAATTGAAGATGAATCCCACAAAATCCTTCCTAGGAATGTCCAGTGGAAAATTCCTTGGATTCGTCGTCACTACTAAGGGTATACACATCGATCCAGACAAGGCGAAGGCAATAAATGAATTGCAACCCCCGAGGAATCTAAGAGAACTCAGAGGATTGCAAGGTCGTCTGGCTTATATCCGGAGGTTCATTTCAAATCTTTCTGGGAAGTGCCAACCATTTTCGAAGCTAAACAAGAAAGGCGTATCGTTTATTTGGGACGATGCTTGCCAGAAGGCATTCGAAGATATCAAGGCATATCTGATGAATCCACCTGTTCTTGTTGCACCAAAATCAGGTAAACCGTTCTTGATTTACATCAAGGCGATGAACCATTCGGTAAGTGCTTTATTAGCACAAGACGATGATAATGGTCACGAACAGGCAGTTTATTACCTAAGTCGGACTTTGATAGGCGCCGAGTCTCGATACCCGATGATCGAGAAAGAATGTCTCGCATTGGTGTTTGCGGTACAGAAAATGCGACATTACTTAGTTGGCCAGACGATTTACGTCATCGCTAATGTTAATCCGGTACGGGTATTCATGACTCAACCAGGTTCGATGAATTGGCGGTTGGCAAAGTGGGCCCTCCTCTTGTCCCAGTATGATTTGCACTTCAAACAGTAGAAGTCGGTCAAAGGACAAGCGATTTGTAATCTTTTGGCGGCAAGCCCGACAACAGATACAGTTGAAGTATACGATGACTTGCCAGATGAAACCCACGAGGTTAATACCACGTCACACCAACAAGTATGGCAGTTATACTTTGATGGTGCCTCAAGAGCAGTTAATAAGGCAGCAACCCCTGGATGTCCTAAAGTCACCTCCGGAGTTGGAGTGGTCTTAGTTTCCCCAGGGAAGCACGTGATGCCCCGAGTTTATTCGCTGACGAATCCATGTTCCAATAACGTAGCAGAGTACAACGCGCTCATCATTGGGCTCAGTTTCGCCAAAGAGCTGGGGGTCGAGTATCTCGAAGCCTTTGGAGATTCTCAATTGATCGTCAACCAAGTCCGTGGAGAGTATGAAGTCAGGAACCCAGACCTGATTCCATACCACCAGGAGGCCGTCAGAATGGCAGATTCTTTTGAAGAATTCTATATCAAACATATCTCGCGTCTCCAGAATGCTTATGCGGATGCACTGGCAGCACTGGCAGTATCACTCGCGCAACCGCCCGAAACTGAATTGCTAGTCACAGTAAGATCACACCAACTCTACATACCCATATACGATATGGAGGTTGAAGAGGAGGATGATAAGAATGAGGACGCCAAAGAGGTGAACTCAACCCAAATCGGGTCTGAGTCCAGAGATTGGCGTTTTCCCATTATTGATTACGTCCAATACGGCATTTTACCAGAAGACGCAAAGGAAAAAGAATCTATTCGCCGAAGAGCACCACGGTTCTTTTACAATACCGAGACCCGTACGTTATATCGCCGGGGATATGACGACTTACTTCTCCGATGCCTTTCGAACGAAGAAGCAAAAGAAGTTCTTAAGGAAGGACATGAAGGAGAATGCGGTGCGCATCAGCCTGGTCCTAAGCTGTATGATCGAATCAGAAGAATGGGATATTTCTGGCCAACAATGGTTCGTGACGCGATCGAGTACGCCCGAGAATATCACGCTTGTCAAGTGCATGCAAATTATATGCACCAACCACCGGAGCGATTACACACATCAACCACGTCTTGGCCATTCGAGACATGGGGGATGGATATCGTCGGTCCCATCTTTCCACCTTCAGTCAAAGGTGATCGATTTATTCTCGCTATCACGGACTACTTTTCAAAGTGGGCTGAAGCCATTCCGCTTAAAGAAGTAAAGATGAACAACGTCATCAACTTCATCAAGCATCACGTCATATACCGACACGGCGTGCCGAGGCGGATCATTCATGACAACGGTCCGCAATTCATAAGCAACGCCTTCATCCGGTTCTGTGACAAGTTCAAGATCCAAGATGTTTCGTCAACACCTTATTACCCTGCCGCTAATGGATTGGCTGAGGCTTTCAACAAAACGATCATCAAGATCTTATCAAAACTCGTGAAGACCAATAAACGAGATTGGGACGATAAACTCGGCGAAGCGCTCTGGGCTTATCGCACCACCATACGCACACCTACGGGAGCTACTCCGTATTCTCTGGTATATGGATGTGAGGCTGTGCTACCGTTGGAAATTCAAATCCCCTCACTTCGGATCGCTCTCGCAACGGAGATGACGACCGAAGAGCAGCATCAAAAGCGTCTCGAAGAACTCGAAAGACTGGACGAAAAGCGCTTGGAGGCTCAACAACACATCGAGTTCTATCAAGCCAGGATATCCAGAGCCTTTGACAAGAGGGTTCGCCAAAGAAGCTTCAAGGAAGGAGATCTGGTCCTCGCTGCTCGTCGACCAATAATCCTCACTTCTAAGAAGAAAGGTAAATTCGAACCCAAGTGGGAAGGACCATTTGTGATAGACACAGTCTATTCAAACGGCGCTTACCGCCTAATTTCTTTAGAGGGCAACATGCAATTAATGCCAATAAATAGGAAGTTTTTGAAAAAGTACTATCCCTAGTACATTCAGGACAACTCATTTATCGGGAAGTTCCTTGAAGAATATTACACTTAATATTCTAGAGGATAACCCAAATTCATTTTTACCTCCAAAATTCCCTCACTGATCGATTTCAATTGACAGTGAGTCCACCAAAAAGGTCCAATCTCAATTCGGAGTCCCCTTTCGATAAACGAAAGAACTCTCTTTCTTTTCTCTTTGGTTCAGCATTTTCATGGTTATAACCGAAGTAGAAATTTCACTTCGATAAACGAAGAACTCCTCTTTTGATCAGATAACCAATCCTATAAAAGGAAAGTTTATCAGTATCTTCCAGATTCTCGGAGTGGAGATCCCACTTCCAGTTTCTTTCTTGCACTGGAAATAGAATATAAAATTCTTCCTTTCCAGGATCCGGAAAATAGAATATAAAATTCTTCCTTTCCCACCCCAACTATTTTTCTAAAATTTAGCAATTTAGGATTCATCCTAGGAAGTTTATCCCGAATCCTGAGCAGGGATAAGCCTGCGCCTAACACGCGCTGCCGGTTTAGTCTTTCTCCGCAGAAGAAGACACCAGAGTTCGATTCTGGGGTATTTTATCCTGAAACCTAAGTAAGGATAAGTCGACGCCTAACACGCGTCGCCGGTTTGTTCTTAACCGTCAAAAAGAACAACCGTCCACATATTCAGCATTGTGGCAGGTTGTTATTAATAACACCAAAATCCATGCCTCACACGCATGAGGAATTTCATCCTGAATCCTAAGAAAGGATATGTCGACGTCTAACACGCGTCGCCGGTTTGATCTTTATCCGTAGAAAAAGATATCAGAGTCTGACTCTGGGGACCCTTATCCCGAAGCCTAACTAGGGATAAGCCAACGTCTAATATACGTTGCTGGGTAGCCTATTCCCATGACAATGGCAGAGTCTACACATTCGAAGTTGTAGCACGAAGTCTAAGAGAGTTTATTCCTTTAGCGCAACGTCACATGCGGAACGGATTAAAACAATCCGCATGTAAGCCCGACTCAAACGGTAGTCGGTAAGAACACATCAAATCCGTTGAAGGCTGAGGATTTGCCAAAAATCCTAAGTCAACGTCTCATACACGTTGTTGTTTAGTCTTTTCACAGGAGAAAGACGAAGTCTACATATTCAATATCGTAGCACTAAAAGAGTTAACTCTTTTTAGCTTAACGTCACGTGTGGAACGGATTTAGACAATCCGCACGCTAGCCCGACTCAAACGGTAGTCGGTAAAGGCTAATCAAATCCGTTAGAGGCTGGGGGTTGGCCAAAAATCCTAAAGCCAACACCTCACACGTGTCGCCGGGTAGCCTATTCCCGTAACAATAGCGAAGTCTATGTATTCGACATCATAGCACAAAGTCTCAGAGAATTCAATCTCTGAGCGCAACGTTACATGCGAGCGGATTTAAACAATTCGCATACTAGCCCGACTCAAACGGTAGTCGGTAAAGGCTCATCAAACCCGTTGATGGCTGAGGGTTTGCCAAAAATCCTATGAGCATTGTGGTCAATCATTTCAAACGGAATGACGAATCATAATAAAGATAAAAAGGAAATTCACTAAAAGAGTCAAGAGTCAAAACACCCAGCAAACAAAATCACACATCAAGCCCGTGGCTAAAAATCTGCTGACTGAACTTAGACAGCTTATCATCATAAGCTTGGCTAAGCTCAGCTCTAATGGACTCCTCGGTAGCGGCAGAGGTCTTCGCAGCAGTCTCCTCTGTCTCAACCAGCTCCTGCTTCAAGGATGTCAGCTCGTCAGATAAAGCAGTGCAGGTCTGCTGATCCTGTCCTCTCGTCATTTGGAGAATACCCAAGGTCTCCTCTTTCTCGCGGAGTTCTCTTCTGAGCTGGTCTATCTGGGTCTCACAAGAGACGATGGAAGAGTCAAGCTCGGCAAGGGAAGATAATCTGGTAGCAAGGCCGGTCTCAACTCGAGCTACTCGATCTCGCCGCACCTGAACCTCAAGACTAGCAAGAACCTGAGTCTCGCACAGTGACTGTAAACGGGTCTCCAGCTCAGCAGCGATAAATGAAGAGACACCGGTATCTCGAAGCTCACGAAACATCTGGAGCTCATGCTCTAAGCAGTCAAGATCGTCAACTATGGCCTTCGCCAAGTCTGGATATCCTGCTTCCCTTATCAAGTTGATTCTGGAATTAAAGAGAGGTTTAAACTGGTGAAGGGAAAGTCCGCCGTGGAAGAGCTTGCCGATCATAGCATTCACAAAGGAGAAGAAGGAACGAACTTCTATGCAGATGACGACCTTGTCAGGATCGTCGTCAGATAACAACTCCTTCACTAAGACATGAAGACGAGAAGAACGCCCTACACAAAAAAGAGAGAAGTCCGTCAAAAGTCTTAATAAGAAAAAGGAATAACACTCTTCAATGAGTTAACTTATACCTTCTTCCCCTTGAGCCGCTAGGGGTAGTGGAGGTGTAACGGCTGTAGGTGCATCAACTGGTGTAGTTGGTCTCACAGCCGGCTCAACAGGGTCTTTCTCAACAAAAGCTCCTGCCAGATTCAAAACAGAATTCGCAGAGGCGTTACATTATAGTTGCATTAGTCAAGATTGGCTAGTCCTATAATTAACTCAGAAAAAAGCACATACCTTCAAAGGAACCATCCTCGGGATTTTCAGCGAAGGCGGGCTCAGAAAACATATCCCCAGGTAACTGGTCATCAATCTGAGGTGAGCTATATATGTAGTGCATCATAGGAGTGTCTGCAAACAAGCTTCTCTCGTCAAAATCATCAATGGAGAAATCTAACATAAAAGAATATGAGCGCCAAAGAAGAATGAAGAGACTACAACTAATGGAAATGAGTTACCTCTCACGGGTGCATCAGCCTCTTCATTTCCAAGATTCGCCTCCTGCAAATTGTCTGAAGGAGCAAGAAGTAGAGGACAGTTAGAGGATACACAAATTCGTTGATGTATTATCTAAAGAAATACGTTGTCAGTGTTAGATGTACCTTGATTCATGGAATCAGGTCCTACATTGACCTCCTCTCTAATGTCAACAACCCCTGTAGGCCTCTCTACAGGGGGTGGTGGGTCAGACTCATCGGGAGATACGGGAATAGGATCGGGACTCATCTCATTCTCCCTACGCACTCCTATATGGAGATGGAAAAGTATAAGTCAATATGCTGAATAACCAAGGGAACGGTTTTCAGGATAGACGTTACCTCCATCACTAGCAGGATCGTCACCAGCCAGATCCATGTCAGATGTTCGTGAAGCTACACGAGGTTTGCGGGCCAATCTCTTCCGCCTAGCAATAGGGATCGAAGGTCTCGTCTGGGGAGGAGGACGGAACTCTTCATCATGATCAACTGTGGTCCCTGAAACGTCAAACCATAGTCAGTTTCAATATTTCTGGAAGATAGAGGGAAAAGATGAATCGCAAACCTCGCTCAGAAGAGTCATCATAATCTTCAGGATCTCCGCCTGAAGCCTCGTCTGTGGAATGGAATGTCCTCTGGCCCTCTTCATTAATCCGGCGAGTCTTGTTCCGTATTCTCTGTGCCCGAGCATTCTCCCGAATCCGAATAGAATCAAGCTGAGAAGCAGCCTCAGCCTCTATCTCTGCAATCGGTTTCACGGGGACAGTCTTAGTAGCTGCTAGTAACCACTTGCAGCTCAAGAAAGTGAGGCTCAACTACCGGTCAATACTCGAGAGGCTGAACTTAGCACCAGTACAGCCAGTCACGGTCCACAACCAAGCGCGGAGGCCGTCTATCAAACCACTATGGGTACGAAGCTGCTGACGAGGATTCCCAATGTAAAGCTGGTCATAGCCAAACTGGCGAGCGAATCGACATGGTAGATATAGCTCTATGAAGCACTGATCCCTCACCCGGAAAGTCAAATAGCCGGGCCTGATGTTCACGAGCCAATTGAAGCAGCCAATGTCTAAGTGAGTCCGATACCCTCTCGGCCTCTCATCATCTATCAAGCACTCGCCGTATCGGCCGGAGAACTGCGGAAAACAAGTGGAGAATGCCCAACACTTGTGGACCTGCAGCTGCTGTCTGACATCAGAGAATCCGCGGCCCTCCCATCTGCCATTCTCAAGCAACTGTAGCAGGGGAACAGAAGGATCCGTGGCATTCGGCACCGACATCATATCCGAGCGGTGAAGGACGAACCAGGCCATCAGATAAGCGTACGGGAGCTCCACCTTAAGCGTGGGAATCTGACCTGGCAAATCGGTCTCCTTCCGTGTGAACGCACTGGAGAGCTGTCGAAGTCCTCGGTGAATATTAGCCACCATCACCGGAAGAAGTGAGAGTTCCTTCTTATAGGCGAGCTGAACTGCTGGGTAAAGTACCTCCAAGGGCAAGGCGTCGCCAGACTGGTATGGAACCACGCACTTCTTCAACCAGATAGCAATAAAGCCGGCAAGAAGAGTCATTGGTCGAATCGGCGTGGTCGCATGCCATAAGAAAGATCTGAACCTGGTCTTCGCAGGGAAGCCACCCTCAGGACTGCTAGTGGTGTAGGAGTGAGCATCAGTCTTCTTCAGTAGATTGTTCACCTCTGAAGGAGTGAGTGGGGGCAACTCACAAATATCCTCGCCAGAACTGTTCTTCAGGTTCTTGAACAAATAGTTCGCAAACTGCTTCAGACTCACAGAGGCCTTGGTCCTCTTGGCTAAAGGCTCAGATTGTGCCAAAGCAACGTGATAATGACAAGCGAGATCCCATAGAGTCTCATAGCGATCAGGCATACGATCCTTCAACTGGTCCAATTCATGATTAGAGGGAAAGTACTCCTGGTATAGCATCTGTCCCATGGGCAAGCCAGAAATCCTGTGCATCTCGTGAAGAGCCAAGCCCAACTCCCCCTGCCGGGTCAGAAAAGTGTTCGAGTCTGGATTATATAGCTCGAACAAAGCACAGAAATGTCTCAAACTGATAGGCAAGCCATACATGGTGGCACGAACGGCTGCATACAAACCGCAAGCGTGCAACTCCTCGCCCCATCGGCTCAAGACGTATGTCGTCATGCGACTCCACCAAGACTTGTCCGAAGAGTGGACCCAACCATAAATCCTGTGACGAGTCGCAGGCATCTCCCGTCCCAGGGCAGCGAGGCGATTCCTCAAGGTCGAAGCAGTGGCGAGAAGCTCGTTACGTGGTGGTGCGTCTAGTCCCAACACTCCGGGATGCAATCCGGTGATGTGACTCCTGCTCGAGCCAGAAGCTGCCTGATGGGTGATATAGCCGCAATGGACGCTCTCATGATCCTCCGTTAAACGCCACGACATCTCCCGCGTCACGGCCTGACGCCTAAGCTCAGTCAACGAGCGATGTCGAGGAATCTCCGGCAAGTATATGAAGCCATTGTCGGTCTTGTGAAGCCACTGCTTAGCATCAATGAATACGGCTTCTGGGTCGTCGACAGAATCGCCAAATAGGAAATCGCTCTTCCGAAGAGGCTGGGTAGAGCTGGCGTCCTTCACAAAAGGAGCATCCGTGATCAGCTGGCGAATAGCTCGATGACCACCCTCCCTCACTACCTGGGCAACCTCGGTCGACGTGCCCAAAACAAACTGAGGAGTAGCTGGAATAGGGGAAGGATCGTCGGAGGTCGAGTAATACTCGCCACGACGCCCACACACTGCGTGGGATGAGAATGATCCAGAAGGGTATCCCACTACGAAATGAACAGTTAAACACTGGTTAGTCTCAGTTATAAAAGGAAATTGAACTCATCTTACAAATAGATAAGATAGAGTCATTGCCTTATAAAGGGAGAGACGATTTGGCCACATTGTGCAATCACAAAACAGGGTATGTCGACAACATAACCCTGCCTTATAAAGCGCAATGTAGCGTCAAATCGCCCCCTTTATTTTTGAGATATGGTTTTGACCAAGCAAAACATATCTTTAAAGCGTCGATCCTCACCAAGGAGAATCAAGGCTCTTCCCGATTGCCTCGCTAAGGAGAACAACGTGGGGTAAAATGGACCAATTCGCAAATTTTCAAGGAAAAAGGGGTTAATTTGCAAAATTCCCAAATATGCCAAAAGCGTCGATCCTCACCAAGGAGAATCAAGGCTCTTCCC
The DNA here is from genome assembly GCA_022839385.1 of Asparagus kiusianus. Taxonomy (NCBI): domain Eukaryota; kingdom Viridiplantae; phylum Streptophyta; class Magnoliopsida; order Asparagales; family Asparagaceae; genus Asparagus; species Asparagus kiusianus. The sequence goes on along the minus strand of BQKN01064480.1, from coordinate 6,748 downwards.
GATTGCCTCGCCAAGGAGGACAACGTGGGGTAAAAAGGATCAATTTACAAATTTTCAAGAGAAAAAGGGCTAAAGTGTAAATTTCCAAATACTGCCAAAAATAGCTCACCAGCGTAGGAGGGAGGCGCGCCATCAGCCGACATAGCAGGGGAACGACCTCTCGGAGCACGCGACATGACAAGCTGCAAAATAAGTTAAAAGAGGTCAGATCTAGAAAAAAGATTACTTTTTTATCAGATCTACCCCCCTGAAAGATTAACTCGAGGCATCAAATCACACCCTCAACCCTCACATGCGATCCCACAAATGCATAAACTGAACTGAGCATGAAAAAGATCATAATTATGGAGGATTTATCTGAATAAAGACTCGAGATCCAATAAAGAGGAGACCTTTTAGGAAACTTTCTCCACGCGCTCGAGGGGCCTGAGAGGGATTTTAAAAATTAGTTCTTCGAGGGATTTCTCAGTCAAAGATCCAAAGGAAGACTAGATCTAAGACAAAGATCGAGTTTTGAGGGAGAACGGATGCTCGACGAAAGAAAAATCAAGAGGGGGAGGGGAGAGTTTCGGCCGGCCCTAGGAGGAAAAGAAAAGAGAAAAAAAGAAAAAAAAGAGACCCCTTTTATAGGGTGGGCCAAATTGAACCGGACCGGACCAAGTTGAACCGGACCGGACCAGTCCAAATCAGTCCAAATGGGGTTGAATCGAGCATCGAAACGACTTCAAATCAACTGAGGGTCTCATCCTTGGTTTATTCCTGTCTCTCCCTCACATTCGGAAGGAGCGGAAGAATTTTTTTTTAAGCCAAATTACTGCCTTTTTTTTAGCTCATTTTCAAGCCGGTTCAGCTCATTTTGGGCACGGAAATACTCCAATAAGGTATACGAGTATAAACTATTCCCTATTTTTATTGAGAAGTTCCTGGAGAATATTCCTTTAAAAATATTCTTAAGGATAACTCAATAACACGACGCCGGACAACGCGTCACAAATGAAGATTCAACGCCAACCGAGGGTTAGTTGTACGTCGAACCAATGATCACAAGCTAAAAGATTGGAAAATCAGGAATCGACTTCAAGTTCAAATTCCGACAACGGTCAGACAATAAATGCAGCACCGGAGTTCTTACAAGCATTCGACAAAGCACCGAATAGCCTGAAGGAGTGAAGGAATACAGAACGAAAGTCGTTCTAGGTCCCGTTACACCGACAAGGAGTAGGGGCAATCATGTCCAAAGCATTCCAGACTCTTCTATAAAAGAATGAGGCTGGAACACTTTGGAGGGGGTATCTGTAGGCGTATAAAATTGCCTATGGGTCCCTTAGCATAGATCGACACAAGAAATCGACAAATCAACAGACGTTCGAGCAACGAAGCGAACTAACGAGGCTACGAAGCCAACGAACCGCACACAAGCAACGGAATACGTTCGCATGTGGAATCGATCCAACGGTTCGGGAAATCAACGAGTCGTCCAACAACAAAATAGGATTTATACTCAAACACCGAGGCGGAAATACTGCCAAACAAAGATGCGGGCTATCAAATCAAAGTCCGGACGAATCAAACGAAGAACCGAAAGACGGAAAACACCGGAAAACGACGAAACGGAACACACCCGGGGACTCGGCCTAAACCGAGCCAACCCGGGGTGGCTCGGCCCAAGCCGAGCCACCCCAGGGTGGCTCGGCCAAGGCCGAGCCACCTCAGGGTGGCTCGGCATGAGCCGAGCCACCCTCAGGTGGCCCGACTCCCCCCTCTCTCTTGTGCACAAACGCACAGTTCAGAGAGGCTATAAATAGGGGGGGTGGTTGTTCATTTGAGAGGACTTTTTGGTGGAACTTCTAAAGAGCCGAAACTCTGCCAGATTGTCACCTCAACTCGGAATTGTGAAGGCTTGAAGACTTGGACCCTCGGATTCAGTTTTTGGCGAGCACCCGCGATAAACAAGGCAGGAGTTCGAAGAAGCTAATCCTCAGATCTACATCGTCCTACTCCGGATCTAAGCTTGGTTCTTAGATCCCGAGATTCGAGCGGTCGTTTCCTTGGTGAAACGATCCCTCCCGGCTATTATCTCCTTGGTGGGATAATACCCGTAATACGTTGTAGATCTGCTTAGAATCCAGATCTCGCGGTGGTCAACGGTAATCAACCCCGGCGCAGGCAAACAACCCACAAAGCGAGTGACCGTACAACAGGAGCTCGCGATCTGTTCGTTAAATAAGAAAAGTTGTAATTTTTCTTTATTTTCTTTGAATTTCGTTGTAACCGGCTCTTATAAAAAGACCGGATCTCTGTAAACGCAAAAAGTTGTTAACATTGAGTGTAATGAGTTCGTCAATGAAGAAGAATTTGGTTTTTCCCGCGAACAGACTATAGGGTTATAATATGGAAACAACACCCAATAACTCAATACTTGACTCAATACTTAATTTACCAATTTAACACTCCCCATCAAGCTGGAGCGTATATATCAATCATGCCTAGCTTGTTAAATAAAGTAGAAAACACTTTAGATGATAGTCACATTCGTAACAATGCCTGCCAACTGTTCTAAAGAATGAGTGAATGGAGTGTGAATCAAGTTTTTGATTTGTGCATCCCTAACAAAATAGAAATCAGCCTAAATATGTTTTTTCTTTTCATGAAAAATAAGATTATTGGCAATGTAATAGCAGATTGATTATCACAACGCATAAGCATAGATTAGGCTGGACAAAACCAAGTTCTAACATTAGAGCCCTCAACTACATCATCTCACAAGCTATATGCGCCATCGCCCTATACTCAGCCTCTGCACTAGATCGAGAAACCACATCCTGTTTCTTCCATCTCCAAGTCACGAGATTCTTCCAATAAATGTGTAATAACCAGTAGTAGACTTCCTTTCTCTCTTATCTCTTGCATAGCTGAGTCAGAATAGGCGGAGATATGTACATTTCCACACTTCTTGGGCAATAGAAAGATCAAGATTAGAGAGTAGATGATTGCTAAAGGGTAGGACCTGCATCTGTAGACTGTGGCTTAGCCAAGCATGAGGGTAGGGCATGTCCTTTCTGTCTTCCAAGTATACCCATATAATAGTTTTTTGTGCAAGTCTATCTTCTACTTTAAAACTGAGCACTGGTTGAGGCAGAGGAATAGAAGTTGTAGGAGGTCCTGTATTTGACTGATGAGGGAAAAATACAGATTCAAAGAAGGTGACATTCACCGATGTGATATATTTCCTGGATACTGATTGTAATACATCTATCCCTTCTGAGTTTCAAAATACCAAACAAAATACACAATTAATAGATTTAGGAGATAGCTTATTGAGACCCGGACTCAAATTCTTAACAAACACTCCAAGGACAATTGAAAACACACCCTTATTAGGAAAAAGACAGGAGAAAGGGATTTTTTCCATCAAGGATAGACGATAGCGTCCTGTTAATCAAATAACATGCACACAATATAGCAAAACATAAATATTTTGGAGCATGCATATGAATAATCCATGATCTAGCAACATGAATATGTGTCTGTGCTTTCGTTCAGTAACACTATTTTTTTGAGAAGCATGAGAATATGAAGTCTAGTGAAGGATGTTGTTAGTGGCACAAACTCTAAACACATTACATTTCGTATACTCTAATGCATTATCAGTAGAAAGCACATGAACATCAGTAGAAAATTAATTTTTTTTATTAAAAACTTGAATTACATTAGCAACTTTTGACCTCTCTTTCATCAAGTAAAGCCACGTCATATGAGAGAAGTCATCCACACAAATAATAAAATACCTAGATCCTTTCACTGAAGGAATGTGACATGGACCCCAGACATCAGAGTGGACTAACTTAAAAGGAGTACTAATGAGTTTATTGATTCGACTCTGATAGGAAGCACGATGATGCTTTCCTAGCTCACATGACTCGCATCCTAAAGAAAAAGATGACTCAATAGGAACTAATCATCTAAAGCTTCTGAAGAGAGGAGTGTCCCAGATGTAGGTGACGTTGTAGAGGGGTAACTGACAGAAAGATCAAAAGGGGAAACACTCTCATTGAGATAATAAATGCCTCCTTTGTTACAACTCGAACCAATCTTCATCCCAGTATGCAGGTCCTGAAAGATGCAATGTGAAGGAAAGAAAATGCTATTTTACAATTATCTTTTTTTTATAAATTAGCTAATAGATAAAAGACTAATAGAAAATTTATGAACATATAACATACTAATCAGAGTCAAGGATGGAGTAGCCTAAACAACCCCATCACCAAGTACGTGTGTAAAAGAATCATCAGCAATATGGGCAGAAGGAAATTTGTCTCAAAAAGATAAGGAATGAAAATTTTCTTTTATACCTGTCATGTGGGATGAAACTCCTGAATCTAATATTCAGGGTCTATCTGAAGATGCAATATAAGTATTTATACCTGAAGTGGATGTATGAGTCGCTGAATGATTACTCTGAGTAGACTGGAACTAGAGTTGCTTGAATCGCTCATAGTGTACATGTGATATCTAAACAATAGAGATTTCTAAAGAAGTTGTTGAAGAAGGAGAAACTATACTAGCAAGAGTGATTGAATTACCAGTAGTCATTTGTGCCCGCTTAGGGTTGCCAAACTTCTGTGAGCACTTTTCCGCTATGTGGTTATTCCTCCCACAATGAGTACATCTATGTGGTTCGTTATCAAATCCACTTTGCCTACCACTACAAGAATCACGGCCTCTCCCTGAAATCACAGCCACGACATGACCATGTCCTTTGCATGTCTAGCGACCATAGCAGACTAGTTAATAGATGGTGTAGAGGGTGCACCAACTCCAATTGATACACACATGACCTTAGAGAAGGTAGATGTCAACTAGGGAACAATATCTCTTACCAAAATCTTTCCTCGTATCAGAGATGCCAATGACGGATCAAGACAGACAAAAACTTCTACACTGCTAGATCCTAACGATATCCCTTCAGCATCGCTGGATCAGTAATAGCAGCCTAATGCATCTCAACTCCTCCATCAACCCCTTAAAGTCTCCATAGAATTCTAAAATAGATTTATCTCCTTGATGTAGAGAAAACAATCGCTCATATATCTCATAAACTCTAGACACATTCTTTTGATTCCCATCATACATCACTTTGAGAAAGTCTCACATTTCCTTAGCAGTAGATAAGAAAATGATATTACCACTGACCCTTTCTTCCATACTGTTGAGGAGCCAAGTCATAACACAATAATATCCAAAAAACCAAATCTTGTACTTAAAATCTATAGAAGTAGGTGGATTTTTCAGAAGATGCTCCACTTATTCTGAGCACTGATAAAAGTTCTGAATGCTTGTGCCCATAGTAAATTATTAGATTCATTTAGTTTCACAGTGGTTCCTAAAGTAGTTTTGGGAGTATATCTATAATAGTAACAAGAATAGAAGGGGCCAAAGAGCTCATGATATATGATATCTAGCTAGCCAAATATTGAGAAATCAACAACCACAACTCAAATATAACAAAATTAGCCACAAAATTCAGCTAGAAATAAGCCAAAATATTAAAAATTAGCTAGAAAAAGCATCAAATCAGCCAGAAATCAAAAAAATACAGCTAATGGTTATCATTGCGTCGGGTTAGATCTGAATTTTTTCAACCATATTAAGAAATCAGATCAAATCTGGAGTTAGCAGCAGTTGTAGCAGACATTAACGTCAAGGAGAGCAGCAGCGACGGTAGATCAATATGGCGACATCAATGATAGAGGAAGATGAAGATGATGAGGAAAGGGATTAGAAACGACAACCGGAGATGATGATGGCAAAGAGATACTGTCCACCATGAACAGTAGTCGTAGATGAACAATATCATCGATGAACAATGCCACTTTTTTTTTAGGACAAGGTCGGTTTTTTTTATATAAAAACATGGCTCTAATACCATGTCAAAACATTAAAAATTATTGATTAGAGAACCAATAAAATTATAGGGTTATAATACGGATACAGATAATGAAACGACACTCAATAACCCAATACTTAGTTAACCAATTTAACAAATAAGTTCCATAATTTTAAAATATGGATATATATGGATACACTTTAAGTGAGATTTTAATACTTCAACCTTTATCTCAAGGCATGTCATTGGTATGAGTCGAGTTGGACATCAACAAGGTAACAAGCCTAAGAATGATCTCACCAAGATTTTTATTCAGATATATTTGTTTGATATTTCTTACTTGATGGATTTAGATCAATAGTTGGCACAAATACCAGAGAACGTATAGAGCAGTGTATGTCAGGGTTACGAGCAACTGGAGCTAAAAATAACTTTGATCCCAAATCATTGCACTTGGTCATTTGCAAATGCTAATGCTCAACTCAATTTAAAAGGATTTTGGTTTCTCTGCAGAATACCGGCAATTGAGAAAAAGAACAAATTTTCGATTTAGACCCATTTAAATTTTTTATTAAAATATTCGACCCAGTCCAGTTTTTATTATCAAAACCGACCCATTTCGTGCCACGTCAGCACGAAATGGGTCGGTTTTTTTTAATGACGCCGCTAAATAGTCGGGTTTGCCAACCCCGACTATTTAGTTATGTCGGGGTTGGCAACCCCGACTATTTAGCTAAGGGCACGCTAAATTAGTCGGGGTTTCCAACCCCGACTAATTTAGGCCCCTGCCTAATTGATCGGGGTTGGCAACCCCGACCATTTGGCAGAGGTCCACTTCGCTACGACGAAATGGTCGGGGTT